>JAVJIF010014662.1:0-109191 GCA_038442645.1 Agave tequilana
CAACATCTTCAGCATCTTCTTCAACTGCTCGATCACCACCCTGTGTCACCTCAGGAATGATCCGAACCGATACTGAATCCTCTAGAGATGGTGGATCTGCATCAATCTCTACCTGCTGCAATAGCTCCTTGGTCTTGCTGGTCTCCACCTACTGAGAGACCGTAGGCTTCATCAAAGAAGCCTCATCAAATGTGACATCCCTGCTGAGTATGAATTGTTTGTCCTTTTGGTCCCAAATCTTGAACCCCTTGTTTCCTCGCTTGAAGCCAACGAACACCCCTTCTTTGCCCTTGGGTCCAACTTGTCTTCTCTGACATGGTATAGGCTGGACATCCGAAACCCGTAGCAAATCATAGTCCCCAGCAGCTTTTCCTGACCAAGCTTCTAGAGGAGTCTTCCCACCTATTGCAGACGACGGCAACCTGTTCACAAGACGGCATGCATACGCCAAAGCTTCAGCCCAAAACTTCTTTGGCAGTCCTGCATTGGATAACATACACCGAATCTTCTCTAGCAAAGTTCGGTTCATCCTTTCAGCCACCCATTTTGTTGCGGAGTCTCTCGTACTGTGAAGTGTCTCTCTATGCCCTCATCAAGGCATAGCTGTAGGAAAGGATCCGATTTGTACTCTCCTCCATTGTCAGAACGGAGGACCTTGACCTTCCTTCCTGTGCTTCTCTCCAAATTAGCCTTCCACTTTCACAAACAGTTCTAGGACTTCATCTTTGTGTCGCATAGTGTACACCCAACAGCGCCTAGAATAATCATCGATGAACGACACAAAATAGTGGTTACCTCCAATCGATGCAGTCTGGTAGGTCCCAATACATCCGTGTGAATATAGTCAAGAATACCCTCTATGCAGTGTGAAAGCTGTGCCAAACTTCACCTTGGTCTTCTTGCCAATGATGCAATGTTCACAAAGATCCAACTTGCAGGTTTCGGCACCCTTCAGCAACCTTTCCTCACAAGAGCTTGCAATGATTTCCTCCTGCATGTCCCAGCCTCATGTGCCACAGCCGGGTTGAATCTTCTTATGACTGGTAGAAGCTGTAACCTGCCCTGTCACCGTACTCCCCTTCAAGTAGTACAAGTTGTTCCGGCGATCGGCCTTCAACACCACCATCGAACCCTTTGTCATTTTAAGAACTCCCTCCTTAATAGACACTCCAAGGCCCATGATTCCAAAGCTCCTACAGAAATCAAGTTTCTCTTCAACTGAGGTACAAACCTCACTTCTTTCAGCTCCCTCACCATCCCATCAAACATCCTGATTGAATAGTGCCAACACCCTCCATGATGCACGGATGATCATCGCCATGACGACCGAACTGTTTTCTATTGATTTGCAAGGGGAAAACTTACAATAAAAAGGTGAGGAGCTAAATTACAAGTATTCTTAAAAAGATTACAAGTAGATCTCCTCAGAGATTCTGGAGAAGTGTGCCGATAGGAGTCTGGTCAGCGCGCGACCACTTTGTCCCTTTGACGATGCGAGCGATGAGATTCCCTTCTCGCCTGGTTCGGGGAATCAGAGAATAGAAGGTTGGTAGAACCCTCTTGCTACTTCTCAAACCTGTCTTCAACTTAGGAATTCCTTCTCGCCTGGTTCCGGAGATTCCTTGAGAAGGTATTAGGGTATCAGCACCCTGATTAAGAAGCAATTCTCTAAAAGTCTCTGAATTCAAGAACGCACGGTGCGTCGTGAAGAAGCCTCTGCTTGTGGAGTCCTCTTGTGCGTGTCGTCTCAGAAAAGTACTGTTTCTGGAGATATCCTTGCGCATGTCTCTCTCCTTGTACCCCTGATGGGCTATTTATAGGGAGAGTAAGGGTATAACCATCCCTTGAAGATATGGAAACAGATTGAATCGGATCTGTTTGAATCTGGAAAGTAGCCTTGCTGCGAGGCTAAGATCAGCTTCTGCGAAGCTAGAAATGGCAGGTCGGTTGATCTTCTTGATCTGTTTTGATCCTTTCCATATTGTTGGAGGATTTCCCCTGATCTCCTTACTCGTTTTAAGAGAGTCAAGAGATTGTGGCAATCAACTGTCGAATTTGATCTCCGATTTGATCTTAATTGGATTGATTTTGATCCTGATTAGATCTGATCTCATCTGGAGATTTGATTGGTCAAAGGTTGACCATAGCAGACCAACAGCGGAGTTACCGCGTTGAGCTCACAGCGGAGCTGAAGGCGCACCTGGCGAAGTCAGAAGAAAGCTCTTCAGCGAGCTAGATAACATCTGTGGCGAAGATACCGAACATCCTTCTGCGCGGTTGTGTGGCTTCAAGCGAAGTTAACTCTCTCTGGCGAAGCTATGAGTTAGCTTCCTGGCGAGGCTTTGAATAGCTTCAAGGCGAAGTTGGATGATCTTAGCCTCTCAGGCGAGGCTATTCCTTTGGGCTCATGTGATGCTAAGTGCTAGCATCTTAGACCTGCTGAGGTCTGTTCAGAAACAATTCGGGTTCACTGTCTGCTTGCTGGATCAGTGGAGTCCAAGTTGCTTCCTTGTCCCTCGAGATGGGTGAAAACTGGTCTTCAGCTCGTCTGTCACTTGTCTTTTGTAAATGTTAACAAGTTTAGACATTGTTCGGACCAATAGAATCTTGTCTTTTTAAGTGTCAACAAGGCCCCCTTCAAGTTTTCAGAGTCTGCGATAGCTCAGACTTTGAATACTTTGAATTGCTTTGATCGGTGGTATGTGAAGTTCGAACATCGCCATGGTGGTTGAGTTCAGCTTCGCTTTAAATCCTGCTTTGGGATGTAAATTCGCCGAGGAATCATGTAGACTTGCGTCTGGGTAGCTTCGTGGCTAGGTAGGTTCGCTCTGGAACATCTGTTGCTTTTCCAAGGCCAACTGCCGTGGCCGGTTACGAGAAGGATTACTTCTTCTCTCGCACTGATCGAGGGAGATATTCTCCCCTTGTGCATTTCTGAGGGAGGATATTCCCTCTCTTCAAGATGCCATGAGTGCCTTTATGAGGGAGACGTTTCTTCCTTTGCACAGTTCCAAGGGAAACCGTCCCTTTTCTCAAGGCGCAGTAAATGCCTTAAATGCGCTCGTGCTTCCACGCTTGAGGCGGCAGCGCTCAGGCCATGGGGCCTATAAATAGGACACTTGAGGTCCTCTGAAGAGAAGTGATCTGCTCTTCTCTTCTCTTCTCTGGTTGAGAGAGATACTCAGATCTCTGAACTAGTGGGGATACCCACTCTGGTCATTATCCGGCCAAGAACCGGTAAGTCTTGATCATTCAACGACTTCACCAAGATTAGGGAATTCATTTCCCTTAATTTAGCTTTAACAGCTGCTTCAGGGATTAGTTTCCCTTGTTCTTCATTTTGCAATTGGCTGATTGCATGTTAAGGATTTCAGCATAGCTTTCCAGCGAAGCTATCATCTTGACTTGATCAGCGAAAGATCACTGCATGTTAAGTCCGCTGCACAGGCAGAACTTGGGACTTAGTTTCTTCAAGGTTGAACTAGTCTTGCCATATAGGTGGGGTTAAGACTGTGTCCCACGGGATCAGTCTGGCTTAGCCGTATAGGCGAGGCTAGGACTTGGCGTTTGCTGAGCTAGCCCATCATTGCTGTGCAAGCGAGGCTTATCCTCTGCTTTAACTGAAATCGATTGCTTCGCCCCAAAGAATCTGACTTAGTGTTTTTTTTGCAGCTTCTCCCGTGTTTGACTGCTAATCTGTTCTGATTTGTATTGCATGAGCTACGTTCGCCAACTTTGTGACTTGATGAAAGAGACCGAAAAGTTGCCTTATGCTTCCCCAGTTGAAGCTTTACTTTTAAGCAGGAGGAACAAACTGGGGCAGCTGATGCGTGTCCCAGAGGCTATTGGTAGTCGCTTATCCGAGATGATCCCTTTTAAGGCGAGGCTGGTGGTCGCTTATCTGAGATGATCCACTTCGGGAAAGCGGACATCACCTGTGAGATCACTGACCTTGTCCTGGTGGCACCATCTGTCCTGGTGGCACCATCTGTTCTTATGTGAAGGATTATGGCCTTGTGCAGGGGAAGGCCTTTCGTATCCAGTTGGTCTGGCTTGGAAGCAGATAAAACCACTTGTATGCCTTTTGCGCAAATGATCTTGCTGAGCAAATGAATCTGTTGTACGAAACACAACCTTAATGTAATATCAATGTACCTTTCCTTTTAAATCAATGAAAGTTCATTTCCTGCTTATTTGATTTTGCTTTGCCTTCATCTTGAACTTGGCTAGCGGAGGTAAACTCCATGCGAGATAGGATTAAACAGGAACGAGCTTCCAGCGAAGCTAGCATATCTGCGAAGTTTGGCCTATGCCTTTAACAAAGCTAAGGCAATCCTGTTGTGCGAAGTCCGCATTTGACTTGTGGCGAAGTTAGCCCTTAGTGGCTGAATCAGCGCTTCTCGGGAAGGTGCTTTAGGCGCCGTTTCAAATTAATTTGAAACAACAGCCTGTACTCTTTTCGAGGCATCGTTTCAGGCGATCATCGGCCTAAAAGCCCGGTCGGGCTGAGAGAGAAAGTCATCATTTCTCTTTGAATTTTCCAGAGCATTTGACTCTTCTTCTTCTTTTCTTCTTCATTCAAGAATTTAAGAACTTCCACAGTTCTTCAATGGTGCCCAAGAGACGAGCGGAAAAGAAGTGGCAACTTCTGCAGCGGAGGGTCCTTCTCCTCCTCTGGTCATTGAACGACCAATCGCTGGTAGAAAACTTTCCCTTTCGATTAGAGACTGCCGTCTCTCTTTAAAGCCGATGTCTGGCTGTCTTTGGATGAACCCAAAAAATGATCAATTATGATCTGGTGCTCTTAGGGAATTTGGTTCCCTGAATTTTCTCTTTGATTTCTTGATTGGGGATCCAAGAACTGAAGAGTTCTTCTTTAAGCTTCCAGGAGAAGCTATCCCTTAGGCTATCACATCCTGTTGAATGATATGGTGCGAAGCTATCCTCTGGAAAGGACCTTAATGCCCTTCTGACGAAGTTAATCCTTAGGGCTGTGCCGCCTTCTGCTTAAGCTTTTCGAAGCGAAGCTAATCACTTGGACATTTTCTGCGAAATGCGGACTTGACTGTGAGGCTAAGCTTTGTTGAAGCTATTGCCTTGCTAGCTTCGCTCAAAGGGCGAGGTTATGCCTTGGTGAAACTTGTGTCTTTGTGTTCGCCTCTGCTGATGTACTAATCATGATTCTTCTTTGCTTCTGCAGTGCACTACACTCCTGGTCCTCTGAACAGCTTATTCGGATGACCAGGGGATTGGACGGCAATATCAGCCTGCAATTTCAAGGGCAGGCTTCTCTGTTTAGTGAGCGGAACTCTCTCGTTCGAGCACGCTCATTTATGGTGGTGATTGTTGACACTTAAAAAAGACAAGATTCTCATTGGTCCGAACGATGTCTAAACTTGTTGACATTTACAAAAGACAAGGGACAAGACGAGCTGAAGACCAGTTTTCACCCACCTCCAAGGGACAAGGAAGCGGCTTGGACTCCACTGATCCAGCAAGCAGAACAGTAAACCCGGATTGTTTCTAAACAGACCTCAGCAGGTCTAAGATGCTAGCATTTAGCATTACATTAGCCCAAGGAGATAGCCTCGATTGAGAGGCTAGCATCGTCCAACTTCGCCAGGAAGCTAACTGACAGCTTCGCCGAAAAGCCTCTTTTCGGACCTCGCCAAGATTGCCTCTAGCTCCGCTATGAGCTTTAAAGCGGGCAGCTCCGCTATCAGCATGCTACGGTCAACCTTTGACCAATCAAATCTCCTGATGAGATTGGATTCAATCAAATCTAATCCATCAGGATTTAAATATGGCAGGTGATTGCCGCTATCTCTTGACTCTCTTGAAACGAGTAAGAGGATCAAGGAGAATCTCCCAGCGATATGGAAAGGATCAAAACAGATCAACCGACCTGCCAATTCTAGCTCCGCAGAAGCTATCCTAGCCTCTCAGCAAGGCTACTTTCCAGATTCAAACAGATTCGGTTCAATCTGTTTCCATATCTTCAAGGGACGATTATACCCTTGCTCTCCCTATAAATAGCCCGTCAGGGGCACAAGGGAGAGGATCGCACAAAAGATAATCGATCGCACAAAAGATAGATCAATCGCACAAAGGATAGATCGATCGCACAAAGGATAGATCGATCGCACAAGAGAGAGGATCGCATCAGAGAGAGAAGACTCCACAAGCAGAGACTTCTTCATAACGCATCGTGCGCTCTCTAATTCAGAGACCTTCCAAGAGAAATACTTCTCTTTTCAGGGTGGTGATACCCTAGCAACCTCTTTTCTTCAAGGAATCTCCGGAACCAGGCGAGAAGGAATTCCTCACAGAAGGCGGTTTTGAGAAGTAGCAAGAGGGTTCTACCAATCCTCTATTCTCTGATTCCCGAACCAGGCGAGAAGGGAATCTCATCGCTCGCATCGTCAAAGGGACAAAGTGGTCGCGCGCTGACCAGACTCCTATCGACACATTTTCCCAGAATCTCTGAGGAGATCTACTTGTAATCTTTTGAGAATACTTGTAATTTAGCTCCTCAAACTTTTATTTGTAAGTTTTCCCCCTTTGCAAACATAATGGAAAACAAGATGGCGACTCCGCTGGGGATTGTATTCTCCTCTGCTGAGAATCAAGTGTCGCAATGCGGCGAACAGACCTTCGGGTCTATCTCTGAATTTAGAAAAGCCGGTGCAGCCAGATCTTCTCTGGCTAAATCTTCAAGCAAAGTCTCTGCGGAGACGGAAAAGGTTCTCTGCAAACCTGCCGCAGTTCTCTGGCGCAACAAGAAAACATGCCCGCAGCCCAGATCCTGCACTTTTGAGAACCTGGCTATCCAGATCGATCAAGGAAGATTTGAAGAAGTCCTCTCTGGGGGTGGCCTGACGCTTCGAGCACGGAAGCACAGGAAGGTCTTCATGGCCAAGGTTTCAAATCAGAAACCAGAGGCAGGATCTTGCCAGCACCCCACAGCCCCGCTTGTGGCTAGTCAGTTTCCTTGCGAACCTAGGCGTCCCCTATCAAGCTGATATGGAAGCCTAAACAGGAGTCTTCAACCAAAGCTTCCGGAGTAGTCATGCCGAGACTGCGCCTCTCCCGCGAAAAAAGGTAAGATGCCCATCTGCCCTGACGATGCTTCCAGCCATGAAGTCACGACGGCAATCATACCGTCACCTGAATCAAGGGCAGCAAAGCCTCTTGTCAGCTTCGCTTTCACAAGCGAAGCTATCGTACCGCAACGGATTCACTGGGTTCGCGGCCGCAAGGCTAAGACCGCAGTGTTATCTGAGGTTGATCCCCTTCACAGCAGAATAGCGGGCAAGGCACCACAGCGTGCTTCGCTCCCCAATTCATCAGGCACTAAGCTCGCACCCATCGGTGAAGCTAGCGCCAAAGTACTATTCAGTACTAATCCCTTCTGCAGGGATAAGAGGAACGGAGCATTATCCCTTGTACGCTCCAGAAAGGCCTCTCCACGGGGTTGTTCAGGCTCTGTTGAACCTAACCTGCGACAATTCTTGGCAAACAAGCGGGAATTGGAGTCTCTCCAAACCACCTCCCCTTGTTGTCAAAAAGGATGCCGACTTGTGACAATCCATTCAGCCCGTTGTCGGCAATATCCAATCAAGGCTGCATCTCCGCACAGTCAATCGGCGTTTAACCGGTTGTCCACACATGCCACAAAGAAGCATCATGAAGGAGTGCTTCGCGAGGCCCAGCCTTCGCGTCCGTCAACATGACCGGAAGAGGACCAGAGCGACACAGGGAGGGTCATACATCTGATGATACCCCTTTCGGCTCCCCAGATCCAGATTATAGCCCGGGCTTGGGTGAGGTCTTGGTGCAAGAAGAAGGTGTTTTCCGAAACACCAGATCCAGGGTGGCGATACCCTATAATTATGAACAGCCTTCCTCCTCGACGGTCCCAACCGTGCCACAACTTAGGCGGTCGCCCCAATCATCTGATGGAGAAGATGAAGACAGCGGGTATAGCTGCCTCTTCAGTAACGGTCAGTTCTGTGCGAACGGATAAAGCATCGGTTAATATGGCCGATAACGCCAATGATGATCTTCGTCGGCGTTTGGAAGCTCAGGAGCAGACCTCTAGAACTCAGCAAGAGGCCCTGGACAATATTCAACAGATGCTCGCTCGGCTCCTCAGCAACCGGAATGATGATACCGGGAGTAATCATGACGAGGAGGGACATCTCAGCAATGATCCGCCCAAGACGGAGAGATCTAAGGGAGGCTCTTCCCTGGATACCGAAGTCCTTAAAGGCCTTCAAGCTCAAATTTCATCCCTGGCTCAGAGGGATGAATTAAAGAAAGTAGGGCAGTTCGTCCTTACCCACTGGAGTGGGATTCGGTGCCATATCCGCCAAAGTTCAAACCACCAACGTTGCATACGTATGATGGTAAGAGCTCGCCCAATCAGCACATCTACTATTTCCGGTCTCAGACTGGTAATGTTATAAGCAATGATGCCATCATGGCTAGGCTGTTCATTGGCACCTTAAGGGGAGTGGCGTTCGACTGGTTCCGAAGCCTCCCTCCGGGCTCTGTTAATTCCTGGATCGACCTGGAAACTCGGTTCCTCTCTCGCTTCTATGAGGATGACACCGAAGTGACCATGGACAAACTCCTCTCCACTGTGCAGAGGAAAGGCGAATCTGTCCGTGAATACATTGAGCGGTTCAGAAATCTATCTCTGATGTGCCCAGCAGGGATGCCATTACCCATGCTCTTACAGACATGCAGGCACAACTTCTTGGATCAAGTAGAAGTCCGCATGGGGGCTGTCAAAGCCCATACTTGGAAGGAATTGGTCGAACAAGCTGAGATAGCCGAGAAATCGGCTAAGAAGTTTGAGCCATCCGCCCCTAGAAGCAAATGGGGCGCGAACAACAAAGGGCGTAGCGATCTCCCGCAGTCTTCTCAAGCTAAAGGGAAGGAGATTATGTCCGTCGAGCTGACCGGGGACATGCAGTCAAAGGCCAAGAAGAGCGGCGTCAACAGCCAGGAGCCTAAATTCCCTCCAAACAGTATTCCTTCAGAGATGATCAGGTGGTCACGATATTCCATCTGCTCCACAAAGGAAATAAGATGAAGCTACCGGATGCTCGGCGTCCTAATGAGATAGGGCGCACAAATGACCCCAATACTGTCTTTATCATAGGATGGTCCATCATCCTACTGACAAGTGCTATGTCCTCAAAGACAGGATACAAGCCCTAATAGATGCCGGCGTCCTCACATTGAAAACGGAACAGAAGAAAGTCACTGCCAATATGGTGACTCTTGAATTCTGCACTGCCCAGAAGGTCACAGTTCCCGACGGGACCTATTCAGCCTCGGCACCGCGGTTGGAAGTCAAGCATCCTCCAGCCATGACTCAATACAACAAGGGTCTCGTCCCTTTGACATTGGAGACGGGGGAAGTTATGTGGATACACCCTGACCTCGTCCAAGACGTACAGCGGACGTCGAAGGACTCCAGCAAAAAGGGCAAGTCCTGCAATGTCATCTCTGTCTTGCCAGATGATGGTAATCTTACTTCGGCTTCCCTCAGTGATTCGGAAGAAGAGAAGCATGCTTGCACAGCGCAGGCAGATGCGCCTCAACAGACGGGCACCCGGTCTGGAAAATCATACTTAAGGCAGTATGACAAGTCTACTGACGAGATACAACAGCAAACGACGTCAGTACCAATGCCGGCATCCACTCCAATTCCAGCCAAGGGAAAGGAGAAGCCTAAGGAAGTGCGGTTCGACCATGCGTTGAAAAACCGTCAGTCCAAGGTTTAGCCACGCCCTTCCGCTTTGATATATTGGCTCACTTAGCCAATATCCCGGCTCGTATCACAATACACGAGCTCCTTCGTCTCTCTAAAGAGACAAGAGAAGCACTTAGAGATGCGTTAGCCAACTCAGAGTCCTTTCTGACATACATGCCTGAGGTTCCTGGTGATGAGATCCGGCCTTCCTGCTCAGAGTGCCATCACGCACAATCAAAGGTGCCTGCTATCACCTTCACGGCGGAAGATATGCTTCTCAAGGACAACAAGCACGATCGACCTCTGTACTACACCGGATATATCGGTTCAACATGCATTGAAAGAGTACAAGTCGATCCGGGTCTGCACTCAGCATCATCCCCAAAAGGCTCCTCTATTTTCTCGGCATACCATTGTACAGGTTGTCCGCAACCACCACTACAATATACGGTTTTAACGTCGGGAGCAGCCATCCGCTTGGAAAGATTCGGCTCCGCTGCAGAATCGGAAGCTTGAAGTCAGAAGTGACATGCTATGTCATTGATGCTGACACATCATATAACTTGCTGCTAGGAAGACCTTGGATCCATGCCAACTGGATCGTTCCTTCCACCCTCCACCAATGCTTCAAATATGTTGAAGATGATGTGACAGTACGAACTGTCTTCGCTGAAAAGCAACCTTCAAGGGGTGGAAAACTACTTCACCGACGCCCTCCTGTATCAAGAGGCCGACGGAACGCCTGCAGAGCCATTGCCAGACGATGATGAAAGTGGCAATGAGGCAGATTCAGAATCCGAAACAGGCGTGCCAGCCATTTTGATTGGCGAACCAATTACAGCATGTTTCCTCAATGACCCCCAATGTAATATCCCTTCTGATGAAGAGGGTGAATGGGTAATTAATCAGAGTATCTCTTTGGTTATCCTGCGAGTATTGGGTCAATTAAATCCATCATAGAGGGCTCTCTGCACATGCCCGTACATGAGTCAAGTTCGGCTACTACATCTGTGGAGGTTATAGAAGGGGCCACGCTGGTAATCCCTCCATCCAAACAAGGTCAGTTGCCGATAATCTTCGGTAGAACCCAGCCACGGGGACCTGCAGCTACAGAGTCAAGCTCGGACTCAGAAACCCCACAGTTCTTCCGTTATGCGCAACCGGCACGCCATATTATGAAGAAGATGGGATATGACTTGAAGCAGGCAGGCGGCCTGAACTTCGGAAAAGGAAGACGCAGCTTGATGCGTAACTCCGTCCCAAGAGGGAAACCTGCAAATTACTATGATAGTACACGCAGGGGGTTAGGGTATGTCACACCCACATCATCAGTAACGGTTCAAGTCAAAGACGACGAACCAATTCCATTACAGTCGAGCTCATCTGCCGAATGGGACTCTGACATCAGCATAGGAGAATGTTCAACGGCCTCACTGTGAATATGACTTCAGCCAGTCAATTGGAACCTGCAGAAGCTACTGATGAGGAACCTTAGGCCCAGCAATTAAGTCTCCAATGGGAAAAGCGGTTCGAGCTGCGCGAGCCACCTACCGAAGACAAGGTGATCCAGGTCAACTTGGGAAGTCAAGACCATCCCAAACCTATTTTCATAAGTGAAAGCTTATCACTCATCGAAAAGGAAGAATTGATAATGCTCGTAAAAGAGTATATAGATGTCTTCGCCTGGAGCTATGAAGACATGCCCGGACTTGATCCACAGGTCGCCATGCACCGTCTAAAACATCAAGAACGACGTTAAGCCGGTCAAGCAGCAACAACGTCGGTTCCGCCCAAACATCATGGAGGCTATTGAAGCCGATGTTCATAAGCTCATTGCTTGTGGCTTCATCCGGGAGGAATAACATCCAGACTGGGTAGCTAACATCGTCCCCGTCCTCAAAAAGAACGAGAAAATACGGATCTGCATCGACTACCGTGATCTCAATACGGCCTGTCCCAAAGATGAATTCCCACTGCCGATCACTGATGTCATGATCGACAACACATGCGGGTTCGAGAGGATGTCTTTCATGGATGGCTTCTCAGGGTACAACCAGATCAAGATGTATCCTGATGACGAGAAGCATACTTCTTTCCGAACGCCATTGGGGGTATACCGCTACACTGTGATGCCCTTCGGACTGAAGAACGCCGGAGCAACCTACCAGCGGGCGATGAGCATGATCTTCCGCGACCATCTCCGAAAGACGGTGGAATGCTATGTCGACGACATTGCCGTCAAAAGCCGCAGCAAAGATGAACATCTTCGCGATCTGAGAACGATGTTCGACATAATGCGGGCTCATCAGCTGAAAATGAACCCGACAAAATCCTTCCTAGGAGTATCCAGCGGAAAATTCCTTGGGTTCATTATCACATCAAAAGGGATCCATCTGGACCCAGACAAAGTCAAAGCCATCCAGGACATGCATCCACCAAGGAATCTCAAAGAGCTCCGAGGCTTGCAAGGCAGATTAGCCTACATCAGAAGATTCATAGCAAATCTTTCGGGCCGTTGCCAGCCCTTTACCCGTCTCATGAAAAAGGGTACTGCCTTCATATGGGACCAAGCTTGTCAAGAAGCCTATGAAGACATTAAGAGGTATCTCACAAAACCTCCGGTCTTAGTGGCCCCTACATCAGGAAACCATTCTTGCTTTATGTAAAAGCTCTGGACTACTCCCTCGGTGCCCTCCTCGCTCAGAAGAACGACAATGGCCATGAGCAGGCCATTTATTATCTGAGCAGGACTCTCATAGGAGCGGAATCTCGCTACAATCCTATTGAGAAAGAGTGTTTAGCTCTCGTCTTCGCTGTCCAGAAGACACGACATTATTTGGTTGGCCAAACCATACATGTCATCTCCAGGGTGAACCCTTTACGTCTTCTCATGACGAAGCCAGGGTCGCTGAATTCAAGGTTGGCTAAATGGGCACTTCTGTTGTCTCAATACGACATGACCTTTACTCCTCAGAAGGCAGTTAAAGGCCAGGCCCTTGCAGAGTTCTTAGCTGCTCATCCAGTTCCAGAACATTCAAAACTTCACGAAGACATCCCTGATGAAGTCTTCGAGTCTAATGCAACCTCAGCAGGGGAAGTGTGGCAGATGTTCTTCGACAGAGCATCGCGGATGGGCCCCAAAGGAAGATTATTGCCGGAGTGGGGGTTGTGTTCATCTCCCCACAGGATCATATCCTTCCCAGAGCATTCTCCTTGACAGAATCATGCTCTAATAATGTAGCGGAATATAATGCTCTGCTCATCGGCCTCCAGCTCGCCCAGGGAATGGGGGTACGCTACCTTGAAGCTTATGGCGATTCAAAACTGATCATCAATCAGGTTAAAGGCGAATACGAAGTCCGCCATGAGGATTTGGTGCCCTATTACCATACAGCCATCGAATTGGCTAGCCTATTTGAAGGCTTCTACATCGGGCACGTGTCCCGATCTCAAAATACCAAGGCGGATGCCCTCGCTGCATTAGCAACAACGCTAGCCTTACCGGCCGACACCGAGAATCACCTCACAGTCGCAACCCGGCATCTCGTATGCTTCAAGCATATGCTAAGGATCCAAGAGGTCCATAATATCTCCGTGGGTCTTGAGCCGAGGGATTGGCGCTTCCCTCTCATTGACTACGCTCTGCACGGTCTGCTTCCAGACGATCCCAAAGAAGCAGCGTCCATCAGACGAAGGTCGCTCCGTTTCCACTATGATCCAACCTTGAAGACACTTTACCGTCGTTCATATGACGGTGTCCTCCTCCGTTGTCTCTCTCATTCAGAGGCACAGGAAGCGCTCCAAGAAGCGCACGACGGCATTTGCGGAGCTCACCAGCCGGGTCCAAAGCTTAAAGACAGGCTGCACAGGCTTGGGTACTACTGGCCGACCATGATGGCCGATGCCACCCAATATGCACGAAGGTGTAAAGCGTGCCAAGTCCATGCAGACTTCATTCACCAACCTTCGGAATTGCTCCACCCTACTGCTGCTTCATGGCCATTTGAAGCATGGGGATCGATGTCGTAGGGCCAATCAGTCCCTCTTCGGCAAGAGGTCACCGGTTTATCCTGGCAATAACCGATTACTTCTCAAAATGGGCAGAGGCCACACCGTTGCCGAAGTTAAAACCTCCAATCTGATTAGCTTCATCAAACACCATGTCATCCATCGATTTGGTGTACCCAGACGGATCATCCATGACAATGGTCCCCAATTCGCAAGCCAAGGGTTCTATCGGTTCTGCGATAAATACCGAATTCAGAATGTGGCTTCAACCGCCTACAATCCTGCCGCCAACGGCTTGGCAGAGGCATTCAACAAGACAATCATCAAGCTGCTCAAGAAGTTTGTCTCCTCGAACAAGCGAGATTGGGACGAAAAGCTCGGCGAATGCCTTTGGGCCTACCGGACTACGGTTCGGACACCGACAGGCAATACGCCTTTCTCCCTGGTATATGGGTGCGAAGCGGTCATCCCATTGGAAATCCAGGTGCCATCATTGCGGGTAGCCTTGACTACTAAGATGACATCAGAAGACAATGATCGCCTGCGTCTTCAAGAGCTCGAAGCCCTTGACGAGAAGCGGCTACAAGCTCAGCAACACATCGAGCTATATCAGGCTCGGATGTCAAAAGCCTTCAATAAGAAGGTCAAGCAGAGAGTCTTCCAGAAAGGAGACCTGGTCTTAGCCGTCAGACGACCGATGATCATGACGCATAAGACCAAAGGCAAATTTCAGCCTAAATGGGAAGGACCGTTTGTGATAGAGACAGTCTATTCAAACGGAGCATACCGCCTTACAACTGCAGATGGCGACCTCCTCATGATGCCGATCAATGGCAAATTCTTAAAGAAGTATTATCCTTAATCAAGGATCTTGCTCTCGATCAGGTTAACATTACACCTCTGATCGAGATCCGCGCATCCGGAATGCGCACAAAGAGAGCCTCTCTCTTTCTCCAAGCTCCATCAAACCCGTTGATAGCTGGGGGTTTGCTAAAAATCCTAAGGGACCTGCTCCCATTTGATTCCCTCTCTAGAATCACCTACCAATTCTCATCCATAGAATGGTAGGACCACATATATTCCGCTGTTATGTTAACATTAAACCTATGACAGCAATCCCCTCGTTTCTCCCCGTGAGAATGAGACCACCAAAATCACCTACCAATTCTCATCCATAGAATGGTAGGACCACATATATATCTCGCTGTTACGTTAACATTAAACCTATGACAGTGATTCCCTCGTTTCTCCCCCGTGAAAACGAGACTTTTCCCGAACTCCATTCCTATTTTTGAGCTTAGTGGCGTCTCAATTGGTTACGTCATTGCGACCTCTGAACCAACAGACAGCTGAGTCTCAATCCCGAGTCCTGTTGACATTTACAAAAGACAGGTCTCGATACTCGTTGACATTTACAAAAGACGAGTATTACCTATTTTGAGCTTGGTGGCTTCTCAACCAGTTACGTCATTGCGACCTCTGAACTGGCAGATAGCCAAGTTTCATCTATCATTGAGCCTAGTGGCGTCTCAATTGGTTACGTCATTGCGACCTCTGAACCAACAGACAGCTAAGTCTCAATCCCGAGTCCTGTTGACATTTTAAAATGACAGGTCTCGATACTCGTTGACATTTACAAAAGACGAGTATCACCTATTTTTGAGCTTGGTGGCTTCTCAACCAGTTACGTCATCACGACCTCTGAACTGGCAGATAGCCAAGTCTCATCTACCATTGAGCTTAGTGGCGTCTCAATTGGTTACGTCATTGCGACCTCTGAACAAACAGACAACTAAGTCTCAATCCCGATCCCTGTTGATATTTACAAAAGACAGGTCTCGATATTTGTCGACATCTACAAAAGACAAATATCACCTATTTTTGAGCTTGGTGGCTTCTCAACCAGTTACGTCATTGCGACCTCTGAACTGGCAGATAGCCAAGTTTCATCTATCATTGAGCTTAGTGGCGTCTCAATTGGTTACGTCATTGCGACCTCTGAACCAGCAGACAGCTAAGTCTCAATCTCGATGCTTGCTGACATTTACAAAAGGCAAGTATCTCCCCTTTTAGCCCCGCAATGGGCTAACCTCGAGACTGGCAACATCTCAATTGGTTGTCATTGCGACCTCTGAACCAACAGACAGTCATGTCTCATTATCCAAACAGCAGAAGTCAAAAGAAAGAATTTTTATTAAATTCAAAAGGATGGGATACATGGAGGAGCCTATAGGCGTACATGATAAGATCGGATCCGATCTCCGAGTGAAGCTAGCCTCGTTCTCCTGTCATCAGCAGCCTGGGCCAGCGCCTGTGATCTTAGCTCAGCCTCATCGAAGTCCACCGCCTGAGCCAGACGAGCCTCGACCTCCGCCAAAGTCGCCCTCTGTGACGACTCCTGCCGCGCCAGTTCCTCACTTTGAGCCCTAAGCTGCTTAAGCCGCGCAGTCTCTTCAAGATGCACCGGTGTAGCCTTGGATAAGAGGAGATTTGCTTTCCTGATCATCTCCTCGGCCATTCTAATCTTATCTTCGGCATCAAGAAGAGCACTGGTGGAAGCGTCAATTGCACTCCCAACTTCTACTTGCTCTGTCTCCAAGGACTTCAAGTCAGAGGAGATAGCCTCAGCGGCCTCTTGAGCAGCAAGCCGAGCTTCGCGCCTTTGCGCGACAAGATGTGAGAGCCGTTCATCAGCCAAAGACGCTGCGTCTGAACTATAGAGGCGGCACCATTCCTCCACGTCCTTCTCAAGGTCATCTACCAGGAGTTCCAGAGCAGTAGCTTGATGGTACCCCTCAAAGTCCCGGATACACTCAATACCACGGGAGAGAACCATCTTCAGCTTCGAGAATGGCACAGGCGAGCCCTTCAAGACTAGACCGATAGTCTGCTCCAAACTGTTATAGAAGCTGTCGACCAGATTACCGATGAAATCATTCTCAGCTTCATCAACCCTTGAGACAACCTCGGAGCAATCTACCAACCCAGTCGACACCGCCGCAGAAGAAGAAGCGGGAACATTGACAGCAGCAGGGCAAGCCAAAGGTGACCTCGGCGGAGTCCTCAGCGACACCAGCACGCCAGCCACCGCGGAGGTAGGACTGGCAACCACCTCTGGAGCAACAGGCTCAACCACCTGAGTTGGGGAGGCAGGGCTGGTGATCACCCTCAACTCCATACTCGCCGGCATCTCACTCGGGAGTAAAGGCATCTGTGGGACTGCCGTCTCCACAACCCCCGACCTCTCAGTTGTCATGGGCTGATAAGAGGGGAGGTCGCCATACAGCGCGTCCAACACAGCAGCATCCGCCGCGGTCGAAGCACTCGACTCGCCCTCTAACCTCTTAGGAGGACCCTCCGCTTCCTTCGAAGCTGATGCACCTTGGGGACGAATACCTGCAACAAAACCAAGGTCAAAAAAAAAAAAAAAAAAGAGACGCAGCAAACAGGCGAATACCAAGAGACCGTAGTCATACCGAAGGCCGATGTCACCTCGTCAGCCACATCGGAATCCAAGGGTCCCATCGGAAAGTTCTTACCAGACTCGACGTAAATGGCCGGCCCGCTCTCACCCGCCGAGTCCCCTGCAGACCACTCAACAGAGCTTGATTCCACAGGACTTCCTTTGGAGGTCCCAACACCCGAAGGACCGACATCAGCTGCGCCACTCCCAGACTCTTGCAAGTGAGCGGAAGAGCTGGCTGCAGCCCTATAGGTGAATAGAGGATCATACTGGTCCCCTTGCTCCCCATGCTCCTCAGCTCCTGCAACAAAAAGCAAATGATGAGTTATTTAAAGTGCGCTGAAGGCATATTAGACGGGGGGCCAATCTTACCAGCAACCGACGGCTCAGCCACTAATGGAGCAGCAGAAGGAGGCGCAGCAGAGGGCTCACCCTCTACCACGATGGTAGGAGTCTGGCGACGGGGCCTCTTCGCCGACGACTTCCTACGGGATCCACTCCCACGCTTCCTTTTGAAGTGGACATCAGAGTCCTCTTCTTCCACTTCCTCCACATGTTGTGAGGGAGTTGTCCCCACTACACCAGACCCGGCTTCACGAATATCAGTTTCGTGGGCATCAGCCCTTGTCTCTGCCTCGAAATAAGGGCTTCCCGCATCAGAAGCCCCGCTGTCATCTACAGCGATGAACTCCTCTATGCCAGGAACACAGACTCGTTTGCCCTCCATCTTATCAGAAGCCTTCTACCTCATCCGATGAGAAATTAACTTCACACCCGAACGGTTGGCATTAAACCCAGCAGGCGTGGAGTTCGAAGCCGCATACCATTGGCAGAAACACAGGGTCGTCCAAAGGCCGGGATCCCTCAGCGGCGTGCGCAGCCGCGCTCCAGTGTCATTCGCGGTAAAGAACCGCCAACCACGAGCCCCATCAATGAGGCTCCCCATGAAAGCCAGGTCCGGATTGGGGTTGCCCACATACAACTGATCATACCCAAATTGGCGGGCAAATCGGCTCGGGACGTAGGGCTCCAGGTAGCAGGTATCCCCACTCCTGTACAGCAAATGCGAGGGCCGGATACAGACCAGCCACTCGAAAACACCCCGACTCATGGGAGACCGACCTGACTCCACATAATGGAATTCCTCGTTGTATCCTGCACCTCGCAGGCGAGGAAAACAACGGAACAGGCTATAAGCGTCATAACGACGCACTAACTTACGGGCCTCGGCCACATAAGTTTTCTGCCACGAACGGCCTTCAAAGCGACGGAGAAGCGCCGTTTGAACACCCTGCGGAGGGTCTTCCCCAGCTCCAATTAAACTGGGGCAGTGCAAGGCAAACCACGCCATCAAGTAGGTGTACGGTAAACCTACCCTAGGATTGGGTCCATCACAAGGCAGGACGGCACCTTTCCCTCGCCTTGACGCCATTGGCCTGCAGAAAGCCTCCGTCAGTGCACGAAGGCCCCTCTGAATACAACACACCATGGCGGGAGAAGACCCAGACGGTGGCCATGAACCAAGCGGACGGCAGGCAGCAGCACATTCGGATGGACGATGTCACTCGAAGAACGACACACTTCTTTAACCAGATGGTTAAGAAGCCGGCCAGCAACGCCTTGCGAGACATAGGCCGACGGGCCTGATGGTGAAAGCTCCGAAGAACATCACCCTTCTCGAAAGGACCATCATCTTCTGCCACGACGATGTCCTTTTCAGCATGCACCTCCATCCTTGCCAAGATGTCTTCTTCAGCAACTCCGCAATGAGCTGCCTCAGGCGCACTAGTCATATCCGGGAACAAGTAGTTCCCCCAGCTCTTCAAGCTCTTCGAGCTACCTTTGCCACCAGTGTGGATGCTGGAGCAAATGTGCAAGTGGCACATCAATTCCCGATATGTCTCGAGCAGAGCAGGCTCCTGCTTCTCCAGAATAGCCAACTCCGCCTCACAGGGAAAGTACTCTTCGTATGGAAGAGACCCGAAGGGCAAAGCAGAGATCTCCCGCATCTCGTGCAGGGCCATGCCCAACTCACCAACTGGGGTGAAGAAAGTCCCCGAGGCCGGGCAATACAACTCAAGGATGGCGTAGAAGCACGCCACCTTCATCTCAATGCCGTAGCAGGTCGCCCTGACGGCCTCATGGAGGTTTAACCTCTCTAAATCCCCCTCAAAATGAGTGAGGATATAGTTGGTCAACTCCGCCCACCACGACCTAGGAGGGTGGACCCAACCGGGAGTCCTGAAATCGGTGGCGGGGTAATTCCCGTCAACTTCGCAGAACTGAGTGCCAAAGGTCGGCGCCGCAGCTGGGTTCTCTCCTACTGGAAGGTCCCGCGATACCTTCCCAGGGTATAGCCCCATTATGCTACGAGGATGGCCCGCCCTCGAGTAACCGGACTGGAATGTCAACCTCCCGACACTTACAGACTCGGCGTTTAGACTCACGCCCCACGCCATCTTCCGAGCCTGAGTCGCGCTCGCGAAGGAAGACAAAGCAAAATGCCGCTTAGAGGACGGGAGATAGAATCTCTCGCCGTCCAACTGGAAGATCCACTGGCCTTCACCGGCCTGCAGCTGGCGATCTGGATCAGGAGCAGCATCCCCGAACATGAAGTCAGGCTTTCTGTAAGCCTGACGGTCGATATCTTCAAGTGGAGCCGTAGTCAAGATGCTCCGCATGGCCTGCGGACGACCCTCCTGGATGAGCGTATCCCGTACAAGGGAGCTCGGCTCACTGAACAACGAAGCCTGCCCATAGAACTGCAAGCTGATGCTTCCGCCTGCTCGACTGGCTAGCCGAACAGACTGTTCTGGAGGCCGGAGGCGTGATGTACTGCAAAAACAGAAGTAAGCTATGATTAGTTCACCAATCAGGTGGATGCAAAAGCATAAAAATTCACTAAGGCATAGCCTCGCTCAGCGAGAAAAGCCAGCAAGGCGATAGCTTCGATGAAGCATGATCTCGTGGATGAAACTGCATCTTCGCAGGAAGAAATCCGAAGCACCAACTTCGCATAAGCAGGAAGTGGTATAGCCCTGAGGGCTGATGTCATCAAAAGGGCATTATGGTTAAAAATCATCATGACTGAGAGGACTTATTCAAGTCCTTTTCCTCAAACAGTACGGAGACGGCCCAAGTAATGGCTTCGGGCGAAAGCCCAAAGAAGAACTGTTCAGTTCTTAACTCCCTGGTGCAAGCAAAATAGGGAAGTTGAAGGGAAACGAGTTTCCTGATAAGGACAGATCATACTCGATCGTCCTAATGGTCAAATATCGACTCCAAAGGAGCAAGACCACCATCTCTAAGAAGAGTCTCTTACCAGCGACAGGTCGCTCGATGACCGGAGGAGGAACGCCCTCCGCTGCAGAAGTCGCTGCTTCCTTACCCGCTCGTCTTTTGGGCGCCATTGAAGAGTTGCTAGAGTCCTCGAAGATCTCTGAATGAAAGGGAAGAAGAAGAGGAAGAGATAGAAAGTTCTCTGAAAAAAAAGAAGACCTTTCCATATTCAGCCCAATCGGGCTTTTATAGGCCAATCAGCGCCTGAAACGAGGCCTCGAAAAAAGGCCCATGCCGCCGTTTCGAATTAATTCGAAACAGCGCCCGAAGCGCCTTCCCGAGAAGCGCCGGTTCAACTCTACTAAGAGTTAACTTCGCACTAGTGCAAAAGTGCGGACTTCGCACAATCCTTCAAGGGCTTCGATGAAAAGCCTACTTTAGCCCTCTAAAAAGCGTGCTGCTCGCGGTACACACCAGTCTCGCGAAGACCATTCGAAGGAAGGACTATGTCCTTAGCTCCGCACACAGTTTAGCCCAGCAATGGCCAAACTCTCAGTGAAAGTAAGCAAAAGTCAGATGATCAGACGATGAATTTTCATTGATTCAAAAGCAAGGGTACATTTGACATTACATCAAAGTTGTGTTTCATATAACACACCAATTTGCCTAACAAGGTCATTCGCATACAAGCGGTTTTATCTGCTCCCAGGCCAGACCAATGGGAAAGGAAGGGCCTTCCTCCTGCATAGGGCCGTAGTCAGTGGCGCCACAAGGACACGGTCATTTTTCTCCACAAAATGGCAGATCTTGCCATTTTTTGTTGAAGCCTGGCAATAAAAACCTATCGCCGCCAACACGATAGATCACGTATAATGGGAATCGGCAGTGGTACCAGTGATCTAACAGGCGCGATGCCCACTTTTCTGAAGTGGATCGCCCCAAAGGCCACCAAAGTTGAAAGTCGGCAATGATGTCAGTGATCTCACAGGTGACGCCCACTACCCCGAAGCGGATCATCTCCGACAAAGCGGCTACCAGCCTCACCTCAGAACGAATCATCTCGTATAAGAGGCTGCCAACAGCCCCTGGGACGCGCATCCGCTGCCCCGAATTGTTCCTCCTGCTTAAAAGTAAAGCTTCAACCGGGGAAGCATAAGGCAATTTCATGGTTTCTTCCATCAAGTTACCAGACTGGCAAGCATAGCTCACTGCAAGGCAAATTAGAGCAAGTTAGCAGCCAAGCACAGAAAGAGCTGCAAAAACATTAAGTCAGATTCTTCAGCGGCAAAATGATCCGACTTCAGTCAAAGCAGAGGATAAGCCCCGCCTGCGCAGCAACTATGGGCTGGCTCAGCAAACGCCAAGTCCTAGCCTCACCTCTATGGCAAAGTCAGACTGATCTTGTGAGGAACAGTCTCAACACACTCACCAATATGGCAAGACTGGCTCAACCTTTGAAGAGACCAAGTCCTAAGTTCTGCCTGTGTAGCGGACTTAACATGCAGTGATCTTTCTCTGATCAAATCAAGATGATAGCTTCACAGAAAGCTGTGCTGAAATTCTTCTCTGCAGATCAGCCAAGTGCAAGATGAAGAGCAAGGGAAGCCAATCCTTAAAGCAGCTGTCAAAGCTAAGCCAAGGGAGATGAATTCTCTAAAATCGGTGAAGTCGTTGAACGATCAAGACTTACTGGTCCTTGGCCGGTTAGACAACCAGAGTGGGTTTTCCCACTAATTCAGAGATCTGAGTATCTCTCACAACCAAGAGAAGAGAAGGAAGGCAAAACATTTCTCTTCAGAGGACCTCAAGTGTCCTATTTATAGGCCCCATGGCCTGAGCACTCTCACCCCAAGCGTGGAAGCACGAGCGCATTCAAGGCATTTATTGCGCCTTGATGGAAGGGACAGTTTTCCCTTGGAACCGTGCAAAGGGAGAAAACGTCTCCCTCATGAAAGGCATTTATGGCGCCTGGAAGAAAGGGAATATCCTCCCTTGGAAACGTGCAAATCGGAGAACATCTCCCTCGATTGGCGCGAAAGAAGGAATGATCCTCCTCGTAACCGCCCCACGGCAGTTGGCTTTGAAAAGGCAACAGGAGTTCGAAAGCGGACTTATTTCTTGGAAGCCCAGATGCGGAGCTACCCCGACGCGAAGCTACTCGCGAACCAGTACAATTCTTCGGCGAATTCATCCCAAAGCAGGTTTGAAAGCGAAGCTGAACTCAACCATCATGGCGATGTTCATACTCCACACCACCATCACAGCAGTTCAAAGTGTTTCGGAGTCTGAGCTATTGCAGACTCTCGAAAACTTTGAAGGGGGTCTTGTTGACACTTAAAAAAGACAAGATTCTCATTGGTCCGAACGATGTCTAAACTTGTTGACATTTACAAAAGACAAGGGACAAGACGAGCTGAAGACCAGTTTTCACCCACCTCCAAGGGACAAGGAAGCGGCTTGGACTCCACTGATCCAGCAAGCAGAACAGTGAACCCGGATTGTTTCTAAACAGACCTCAGCAGGTCTAAGATGCTAGCATTTAGCATTACATTAGCCCAAGGAGATAGCCTCGATTGAGAGGCTAGCATCGTCCAACTTCGCCAGGAAGCTAACTGACAGCTTCGCCGAAAAGCCTCTTTTCGGACCTCGCCAAAGATTGCCTCTAGCTCCGCTATGAGCTTTAAAGCGGGCAGCTCCGCTATCAGCCTGCTACGGTCAACCTTTGACCAATCAAATCTCCTGATGAGATTTGATTCAATCAAATCTAATCCAATCAGGATTTAAATATGGCAGGTGATTGCCGCTATCTCTTGACTCTCTTGAAACGAGTAAGAGGATCAAGGAGAATCTCCCAGCGATATGGAAAGGATCAAAACAGATCAACCGACCTGCCAATTCTAGCTCCGCAGAAGCTATCCTAGCCTCTCAGCAAGGCTACTTTCCAGATTCAAACAGATTCGGTTCAATCTGTTTTCATATCTTCAAGGGGACGATTATACCCTTGCTCTCCCTATAAATAGCCCGTCAGGGGCACAAGGGAGAGAGGATCGCACAAAAGATAGATCGATCGCACAAAAGATAGATCGATCGCACAAAGGATAGATCGATCGCACAAAGGATAGATCGATCGCACAAGAGAGAGGATCGCATCAGGAGAGAGAAGACTCCAAAGCAGAGACTTCTTCATAACGCATCGTGCGCTCTCTAATTCAGAGACCTTCCAAGAGAAATACTTCTCTTTTCAGGGTGGTGATACCCTAGCAACCTCTTTTCTTCAAGGAATCTCCGGAACCAGGCGAGAAGGAATTCCTCACAGAAGGCGGTTTTGAGAAGTAGCAAGAGGGTTCTACCAATCCTCTATTCTCTGATTCCCGGAACCAGGCGAGAAGGGAATCTCATCGCTCGCATCGTCAAAGGGACAAAGTGGTCGCGCGCTGACCAGACTCCTATCGGCACATTTTCCCAGAATCTCTGAGGAGATCTACTTGTAATCTTTTGAGAATACTTGTAATTTAGCTCCTCAAACTTTTATTTGTAAGTTTTCCCCCTTTGCAAACATAATGGAAAACAGTGATCAATAACCACGAGGACTATTTTGACTACGGCTCCCCTTGAAGATATCGACCGTCAAACTTATAGGAAGCCCGACTTCATGTTCGGGGATGCCGCACTAGATCCTGATCACCAACTACTGGCAGGGGAAGGGCAGTGGATTTTCCAGTTGGATGGTGAGAAGTTCTACCTTCCGTCCAACAAGCGACATTTTTCTTTGTCTTCCTTCCAGTGCGTGACGCAGGCTCGGAAGATGTCGTGGGAGTGAGCCGGAGTACTGACTCTATCCACATAGGAAAATTGATGCTTCAATCTCCTGGTTATGCAAGAGCGGGGCCTCCTTATTGCATAATGGGTCTACATCCTGGGAATGTGTCGCGGGAGATCCCAGTGAGAGAGAATCCTGCTGTAGCGCTGACCTTTGGCAACCAATTCTGCAAGGTCAATGGGAACTATCCAGCCACTGACTTCAGGACTCCAGGCTGGATTCACCCTCCGAAGGCATGGTGGAGGGATTTAACTGTATACATCCTCGCTCATTTCGAGGAGGATCTGGAGAGGCTAAACCTTTATGAGGCCGTCAGGGCGACCTGCTACGGTATTGAAATGAACGTGGCGTGCTTCTACGCCATTTTTGAATTGTATTGCCCAGCTTCAGGGACTTTCTTCACCCCTGTCGGTGAGTTGGGTATAGCCTTGCATGAGATGTAGGAAGTCTCTGCTCTGCTTTTGGGTCTCTCTCATATGAAGAATACTTCCCGTGCGAGGCAGAATTGGCTCTTCTGGAGAAGCAGGAGCCTGCCTTGTTCGAGACTTACCGGGAGTTAATGTGCCACTTATACATTTGCTCCGGTATGCATGGGGGCAGTAAGGGAACCTCGTGTAGCTTGAAGAGCTGGGGAGATTACTTGTTTCTAGATATGGAGAACACTCCTGAAGCGGCTCACTGTGGAGTTGCTGATGAAGACATCTTGACCGGATGCAAAAGCACTTCCAAGGGGATTTAGTTGTGAAGAAAGATGATGGCCCTTATGAGAAGGGTGATGTCCTTCGGAGTTTCCATCATCAGGCTCGCCGGCCGATGTCCCGGAAGGCACTGCTGGCTGGCTTCTTGACAGTCTGGCTGAAGAGGTGCGTGGTGCCATCTTCTTCGGGTGACGTCGTTCATCCGAATGTCTTGCTGCCCGCTGTTCGTTTGGTTCATGGTTGTCCTCTGGTCTTCTTCCAGCCATGGTGTGCTGTATCCAGAGAGGCCTTCGCGCCTTAACGGAGGCTTTTTGCAGGCCGCCAGTGACGAAGCGTGGAAAGTGGGCCACTTCACCCCGCGACGGACCTAACCACAGAGTAGGTCTGCCATATACTTATTTGATGGCGTGGTTCGCCCTGCACTGTCCTTCTTTGATTGAAGCTGGAGAGGATCCCCGCAAGATGTTCGAATGGCGTTCCTCCGCCGATTCGAAGGATGCTCATGGCAGAAGACTTACGTGGCTGAGGCCCGTAAATTAGTACGTCGCTATGACGTCTACAGCCTCTTCCGCTGTTTTCCCCGTATTCGGGGCGCAGGCTATGGGGAAGAGTTCAAAGATGTGGGGGAGGGGCAATTGTCCCTGAGCCGGGGAGTTTTTGAGTGGCTGGTTAGCATCCGGCCCTCACATTTATTGTATAGAAGCGGGGACACCTGCTATTTGGAGCCCTACGTTCCAAGTCGGTTTGCTCTGCAGTTTGGTTATGACCAACTGTATGTGGGCAACCCAAATGTCAATCTGGCTTTCATGGGGAGTCTTATTGATGGAGCCCGTGCCTGGCGATTCTTCATTACAGGCTGTACTGGGCGCGGCTGCGTACGCCGTTGAGGACTCCCAATCTTCTAATGACCCTGTGCTTCTGCCAGTGGTATGCAACTTCCAACTCCACACCCCTTGGATTTAAGGCTAACAGTTCTGGTGTGAAGTTAATTTCTCAGCGGTTAAAACGGAAGGTCTCTGAGAGAAGGGAAGGTAAGAGAGTTCGCGTCCAGGCATGGAGGAATTCGTTGCTATGGATGACAGCGAAGCCTCGGATGCGGAAAGTCCTCGCTTTGAAGCGGAGGCAGGTGCCGAGACTCTTGCAGCTGGTTCTGGCATGATGGGGACGGTTCCCCCAAGACATGTAGAAGAAGCAGAGGAGGGAGGTTCTGATGCCCCTCTCAAGCGCAAACGGACAGGTGGGTCTCGTAGGAAGGAGTTGGTGAAGAAGCCCCGTCGCCAAGCTCCTACGGTTGTTGTAGAGGGCGAACCATCTGTGGCGGTTCCTCCTCTTGTCCCATTAGTAGTTGAACCGTCGGTTGCTGAACCGACTACTGGTGAAGTTGCTCCGGACTTAGGTAAGATTAGCTTCGTCTTTGTAATATACTTTTATGTGTTCCGGGCAGCTTATTATCTGCTTCGTGATGTAGGAGCTGAGGCGGTTGACGAGCCCAAGAGCTGAGGCCGTCGGAGAACAAGGGGAACATTATGATCCTCTGTTCGCTTACCACGGGGGTGATGAGGCCGGCTATTTTGCCGTCCCGGAGGAATCCGGAGGTGATGCAGCTGACGTTGGTCCTTCGGGCGTTGGGACTTTCAAAGGAAGTTCTGTAGCGTTAAGCTCTTTTGGGTGTCCACGGAAGATTCGGCAAGCGCAAGCGGGCCGGCCATTCGTGTTGACTCCGCAAAGAATTTTCCGATGGAGCCCATGGAGACTGATGCGGCTGCCGAGATGTCTGAGGCGACATCATCCTTTGGTATTGTTCCAATCTTTTGGCTTTTACTATTTATTGTGTCTTGCCTAAACACAATTTTGTTGCATGTGTTCCGCCTCAGGGTGCGTCAACTTCAAGGGAACCAGAAGATCTTCCCGAGGGGTCAAAGGGTGACATGAGCACTTCGACCGCGACGGATGCTGCTGTGTTGGACGCGCTGTATGGTGATCTACCCCCTTATAGGCCTGAGCTAGCCAAAGGAACAGAGGTTGAAGGGGTGGTAGTCCCGGAGGTGTCCTCACTCCCAACTATATCAACGAGTGAGGCACCGTCAGCTGTGCCAGGTGCAGAACTGAGAGTGATTACAAGCCCTACTTCCCCAACCCTGGTGGTTGAGCCTGCTGTTCAGGAGATGGTCACTAGTCCTACCTCAGCGGTGGCTAGTGTACTGATTTCAATGAAGACTCCGCCGAGATCATTGATGACCTGTCATGCTGCTGCAGCCAGTGTTCCCGCCGTTCCTTCCACAGTAGTGTCAACCGGGCTGGTGGATTTTTCTGAGGCTGTCCATCTACCAGAAGTGGCCGAGGTTGAAAATGATTTTATAGGTGACATAGTCGATAGCTTTTATAAAGGCTTAGGGCGATCCATCGATCTGGTCTTGAAAGGCTCGACTATGCCATTTTCTAAATTAAAAGTGGTCCTTTCCCGCAGTATTGAAAGTATTCGGGACTTTGAAGGTATCACCAGGCCACTGCCTTGGAACTCCTGGTAGATCAATTTGAGAGGGACGTAGAGGAATGGCGCCGTCTTAGCCACTCAGGCCTGGAGTCTTCGGTTAGTGAGCAGCTTGCGCATCTTGTCGCTCAAATGCATGAAGCCCGTCTTGCTACTCAGGAGGTTGCTAAGGCTATTTCTTCTGACTTGAAATCCTTGGAGACAAGGAAGGTAGAGGTTGGAAATGCCATTTATGCCTCCACCAGTGCTCTTCTTGACGCTGAGGACAAAATTGGGAAGGCCAAGGAGATGATCAGGAAGGAAAATCTTCTCTTATCCAGGGCTGAACCAGTGCGTCTTGAAGAGACTACGCGGCTTGAGCAGCTTAAGGCTCAGAGTGACGAACTCTCGCGGCAGGAGTTAGCTCAGAGGGCAACCTTGGTCGAGGTCGAAGCTCGTTTGGCCCAGGCGACGAACTTTAATAAGGCTGAGCTGAGATCGCAGGCGCTTGTCCGGGCTGCTGATGATAGGAGGACGAGGCTGGCTTCCCTTAAGAGCGGATCAGATCTTATAATGTACGCCCGTAGGTCGTAATATATGTGCCTCCATGTATCCCATCCTTTTGAAATCAATGAAAATAATAATAATTTTTGTTTTGACTCCCTGTCGAATCTCCTAATTGTTCCACTTTTTGAATTGTCGGTTCCAAATTGTATTGCAGCCATTTGAGAGAATAGTCCTTTGCTGGATTGAATACTGAGACTTGGCAGTCTGTCAGTTCAGAGGTCGCAATGACATAACCGATTGAGACGCCACCAAGCTCAAGGTTGGTGATACTTGTCTTTTGTAAATGTCAACAAGTATCGAGACCTGTCTTTTGTAAATGTCAACAGGGCTCGGGGTTGAGACTTGGATGTCTGCTGGTTCAGAGGTCGCAATGACATAACCGATTGAGACACCACCAAGCTCAAGGTTGGTGATACTTGTCTTTTGTAAATGTCAACAAGTATCGAGACCTATCTTTTGTAAATGTCAACAGGGCTCGGGGTTGAGACTCGGCTATCTGCCAGTTCAGAGGTCGCGATGACATAACTGGTTGAGAAACCACCAAGCTCGAAGTTGGTGATACTTGTCTTTTGTAAATGTCAACAAGTATCGAGACCTGTCTTTTGTAAATGTCAACAGAGCTCGGGGTTGAGACTCGGCTATCTGCCAGTTCAGAGGTCGCGATGACATAACTGGTTGAGAAACCACCAAACTCGAAGTTGGTGATACTTGTCTTTTGTAAATGTCAACAAGTATCGAGACCTGTCTTTTGTAAATGTCAACAGGGCTCGGGGTTGAGACTTGTCTTTTGTAAATGTCAACAAGCTCGAAATTGAGACTTGGCTATCTGCTGGTTCAGAGGTCGCAATGACATTACCGATTGAGACGCCACCAAGCTCAAGGTTTGTAATGGAATTTGGGAAAGGGTCTCATTTTTACTGGTAGAAACGAGAGAATCACTGTCATAGGTTTAATGTTAACATAACAGCGAAATGTATATGTGGTCTTACCATTCTATGGATGAGAATTGGTAAGTGGTTTTGGAGGTCTCGTTTTCACGGGGAGAAACGAGGGAATCACTGTCATAGGTTTAATGTTAACGTAACAGTGAAATGTATATGTGGACTTACCATTCTACGGATGAGAATTGGTAAGTGATTTTGGAGATCTCGTTTTCGCGGGGAGAAACGAGGGAATCACTGTCATAGGTTTAATGTTAACGTAACAGTAAAATGTATATGTGGACTTACCATTCTACGGATGAGAATTGGTAAGTGATTTTGGAGAGGGAATCAAATGGGAACAGGTCCCTTAGGATTTTTAGCAAATCCCCAGCTGTCAACGGGTTTGATATGCCTTTACCAACTACCGTTTGAGTCGGGCTAGCCATACTATTCCCCTCAGCATGATGAGTTGTCGAGGACTTATGTTGGGCTTAAAGGCCAACATTTTCCTCTATCCTTAATCGTTAAGGATATTGATCATCTGGTTAGCGTATGTGTAACCTTAATTCTCCTTTGAGAGAACCAATATATGGCCAGGTTCTTACTGGTATATGATCTCGCTTGGAGGAAGAGAAAGGCTCTCTTTGCATGTACCTTGGACATAAAGGTCTTGATCAGAGGTGTAATGTTAACTTGATCATAAGAAGGATCCTTAATCAGGGATAATACTTCTTTAAGAACTTGCCATTGACCGGCATCATGAGTAGGTCGCCGTCTGAAGTCATAAGACGGTATGCTCCATTTGAATAGACTATTTCTATCACAAACGGTCCTTCCCACTTAGGCTAAAATTTGCCTTTGGTCTTGTGCGTCATAATCATCGGTCATCTGACGGCTAAAACCAGGTCTCCTTCCTGGAAGACCCTCTACTTGACCTTCTTATTGAAGGCTTTTGAAATTCGAGCTTGATACAACTCGATATGTTGCTGAGCTTGTAGTCGCTTCTCATCTAGGGCTTCGAGCTCTTGAAGACATAATTGATCATTGTCCTCTGATGTGATCTTAGTCATTAGAGCGACTCGCAATGATGGCGTCTGGATTTCCAATGGGATGACTGCTTCGCACCCGTACACCAGGGAAAAAGGCGTATTGCCTGTCGGTGTTCGAACCGTGGTCCGGTATGCCCAAAGACATTCACCAAGCTTTTCGTCCCAATCTCGCTTATTCGAGGAGACGAACTTCTTGAGTAGCTTGATGATCGTTTTGTTGAATGCTTCCGCCAAGCCATTAGCGGCGGGATTATAGGCAGTTGAAGCCACATTCTGAATTCGGTATTTATCACAGAACCGATAGAATACTTGGCTTATGAATTGGGGACCGTTGTCGTGGATGATTCGCCTAGGAACACCAATCGATGGATGACATGGTGCTTGATGAAATTAACCACATTAGAGATTTTGACTTCAACCAGTGGTATGGCTTCCGTCCATTTTGAAAAGTAGTTGGTTATTGCTAGAATAAACCGGTGTCCTTTTGTCGAAGAGGGGCTGATTGGCCCTACGACATCTATTCCCCATGCTTCAAATGGCCATGAAGCAACAGTCGGGTGGAGCAACTCCGAAGGCTGGTGTATGAAGTCCGCATGAATCTGACACGCTTTACACCTTCGCGCATATTGGATGGCATCGGCTATCATAGTTGGCCAATAATATCCAAGCCTATGCAACCTGTCTTTAAGCTTTGGGCCTGGTTGATGAGCTCCGCAAACGCCGTTGTGTGCTTCTTTAAGCAGTTCCTGTGCCTCTGAATGAGAAAGGAAACGAAGGAGGACACCGTCATATGAACGACGGTAAAGTGTCTTTAGAGTTGGATCGTAGTAGAAACGGAGAGACCTTCGTCTGATAGATGCCGCTTCTTTAGGATCGTCTGGAAGCAGACCGTGCAAAGCGTAGTCGATAAGAGAAAATCGCCAATCTCTCGGCTCAAGATTCGTTGAGGTATTATAGACCTCTTGGGTTCTTAGCATATGCTTAGAGCATACAAGATGTCGAGTTGCGACTGTGAGGTGATACTCGGTGTCGGCTGGCAAGGCTAGTGTTGTTGCTAATGCAGCAAGAGCGTCCGCCTTGGTATTTTGAGATCGAGACACGTGCCCGATGTAGAAGCCTTCAAATAGATTAGCTAATTCGATGGTTGTGTGGTAATAAGGCACCAAATCCTTGTGGCGAACTTCATATTCGCCTTTAACCTGATTGATAATCAGTTTTGAATCGCCATAGGCTTCGAGGTAGCGTACCCCCATTCCATGGGCGAGCTGAAGGCCAATGAGCAGAGCATTATATTCCGCTACATTGTTGGAGCATGATTCAGTCAGGGAGAATGCTCTGGGAAGGACATGATTCTGTGGGAGATAAACACAACCCCCACTCCGGCGATGATCCTGCCCTTAGGACCTATTCGTGATGCTTTATCGAAGAACATCTGCCACACTTCCTCCTCTGAGGTTACGTTAGACTCGAAAACTTCATCTGGAATATCTTCGTGAAGTTTTGAGTTTTCTGGGACTGGATGAGCAGCCAAGAACTCTGCAAGGGCCTGACCTTTAACCGCCTTCTGAGGGTAAAGATCATGTCGTATTGAGACAAAAGAAGTGCCCATTTAGCCAATCTTGAATTCAGTGATCCTGGCTTTGTCATAAGGAGACGTAATGGGTTCACCCTGGAGATGACATGTATGGTTTGGCCGACCAAATAATGTCGCGTCTTCTGAACAGCAAAGACGAGAGTTAAACATTCTTTCTCGATAGGATTGTAGCGAGATTCCGCTCCTATCAGAGTCCTGCTCAGATAATAAATGGCCTGCTCGTGACCATTGTCGTCCTTTTGAGCGAGGAGGGCGCCGAGAGAATAGTCCATGGCTTTTACATAAAGAAAGAATGGTTTACCTGATGTAGGGGCCAATAAGACTGGAGGCTTCGTGAGGTTTCTCTTGATGTCTTCATAAGCTTCTTGACAAGCTTGATCCCATATGAAGGAAGCACCCTTTTTTATGAGTCGGGTGAACGGTTGACAGCGGCCTGAGAGATTTGCAATGAATCTTCTGATATAAGCCAGTCTGCCTTGCAAGCCTCTAAGCTCTTTGAGATTTCTCGGTGGATGCATGCTCTGAATAGCTTTGACTTTGTCTGGATCAAGATGAATCCCTTTTGATGTAACAATAAACCCAAGGAACTTGCCACTTGACACTCCCAAGAAGGATTTCGTCGGATTCATTTTCAGTTGATGAGCCCGCATTATGTCGAACATCGTTCTCAAGTCACGAAGATGGTCGTTCTTGTTGCGGCTTTTGACAGCAATGTCGTCGACATAGCATTCTACCGTTTTTTCGGAGATGATCGCGGAAGATTGTGATCATTGCCCGCTGATAGGTTGCTCCAGCATTCTTCAGTCCGAAGGGCATTACGGTGTAGCAGAATACCCCCAAGGGTGTTCGGAACGAAGTATGCTTCTCATCGTCGGGGTACATTTTAATCTGATTGTACCCTGAAAAACCGTCCATGAAAGACATTCTTTCGAATCTACAGGTATTGTCAATCATGACATCTGTGATGGGCAGTGGGAATTCGTCTTTAGGACAGGCCGTATTGAGATCACGGTAGTCGATGCAGATCCGTATTTTCCCGTTCTTCTTGAGGACGGGGACAATGTTGGTTACCCAATCTGGATGTTGTTCCTCCCGGATGAAGCCACATGCAATGAGCTTGTGAACTTCGGCTTCAATAGCTTCCATAATATTTGGGCGAACTGACGTTGTTGCTGCTTGACTGGCTTGACGTCGGGCTTGATGTTTAGACGGTGCATAGCGACTTGTGGATCAAGTCCGGGCATGTCTTCGTACTCCATGCGAAGACGTCTATATACTCCTTTACGAGTATTATCAATTCTTCCTTTTCTGTAAGTGATAGGCTTTCACTTATAAAGATAGGCTTAGGGTAGTCTTTACTACCCAAGTTGACCTGCATCACCTTGTCTTCAGTAGGTGGCTCGCGCAGTTCGAATCGCTTTTCCCATTGCAGGTTTAATTGCTGGGCCCATGGTTCCTCATCAACAGCTTCTGCGGCCCCAATTGACTGCGTGAAGTCATATTAACAGTGAGGTTTTCGAATATTCCTCCTACACTGACATCTGAGTCCCACTCGGAGGATGAGGCTGAATGTGATGGAATTGGTTCATCGTCTTTGAATTGAACCGTTGCTGACGATGTGGGTGTAACGTATCCCCAGCGGAGTCGCCATCTTGTTTTCCATTGATTTGCAAAGGGGAAAACTTACAATAAAAAGGTGAGGAGCTAAATTACAAGTATTCTTAAAAAGATTACAAGTAGATCTCCTCAGAGATTCTGGAGTAGTGTGCCGATAGGAGTCTGGTCAGCGCGCGACCACTTTGTCCCTTTGACGATGCGAGCGATGAGATTCCCTTCTCGCCTGGTTCGGGGAATCAGAGAATAGAAGGTTGGTAAAACCCTCTTACTACTTCTCAAAACCTGTCTTCAACTTAGGAATTCCTTCTCGCCTGGTTCCGGAGATTCCTTGAGAAGAAGGTATTAGGGTATCAGCACCCTGATTAGAGAAGCAATTCTCTAAAAGTCTCTGAATTCAAGAACGCACGGTGCGTCGTGAAGAAGCCTCTGCTTGTGGAGTCCTCTTGTGCGTGTCGTCTCAGAAAAGTACTGTTTCTGGAGATATCCTTGCGCATGTCTCTCTCCTTGTACCCCTGATGGGCTATTTATAGGAGAGCAAGGGTATAACCATCCCTTGAAGATATGGAAACAGATTGAATCGGATCTGTTTGAATCTGGAAAGTAGCCTTGCTGCGAGGCTAAGATCAGCTTCTGCGAAGCTAGAAATGGCAGGTCGGTTGATCTTCTTGATCTGTTTTGATCCTTTCCATATTGTTGGAGGATTTTCCCTGATCTCCTTACTCGTTTTAAGAGAGTCAAGAGATTGTGGCAATCAACTGCCGAATTTGATCTCCGATTTGATCTTAATTGGATTTGATCTTGATCCTGATTAGATCTGATCTCATCTGGAGATTTGATTGGTCAAAAGTTGACCATAGCAGACCAACAACGGAGCTACTGCGTTGAGCTCACAGCGGAGCTGGAAGGCGCACCTGGCGAAGTCAGAAGAAAGCTCTTCAGCGGAGCTAGATAACATCTGTGGCGAAGATACCGAACATCCTTCTGCGCGGTTGTGTGGCTTCAAGCGAAGTTAACTCTCTCTGGCGAAGCTATGAGTTAGCTTCCTGGCGAGGCTTTGAATAGCTTCAAGGCGAAGTTGGATGATCTTAGCCTCTCAGGCGAGGCTATCCCTTTGGGCTCATGTGATGCTAAGTGCTAGCATCTTAGACCTGCTGAGGTCTGTTCAGAAACAATCCGGGTTCACTGTCTGCTTGCTGGATCAGTGGAGTCCAAGTTGCTTCCTTGTCCCTCGGAGATGGGTGAAAACTGGTCTTCAGCTCGTCTGTCACTTGCCTTTTGTAAATGTCAACAAGTTTAGACATTGTTCGGACCAATAAGAATCTTGTCTTTTTTAAGTGTCAACACGAACACCCCTTCAACTTCTCAAAACTGGTAAACCAGTCTTGATTAGGACATACATGATATGTTGCACCTGTGTCCAAGATCCACTCGTTTTCACCCGAGTAGCCTATGACGGGAGTAATAACTGAAAAAGAGAACACTGAAGAATCTGAATCTGATCCATCTGCCTGTGATTTTCTGCTTGCAGCATTTACCACTTTTGCGAGATTTGCTTCAGACTTTGATTCTTTCTTCTTTCCCTTGAACTTTGGACAGTCTACCTTCCAGTGCCCAATCTCTCTACAGAAAGCGCACTGATTTCTCTTGAGATCCCTGAAGCCCGGCCTGGACTTCGATCTTCCTCTAACCTCCTTACCCTTCCTCGATGAACCCCTGCCTCTTACTTCCAATGCCTCCACCGATGAGCTTGACTGAGAAGGATGTCTCTCCTTCTTCCTTGTCTCATAACTTATCAGTGCAGATGACACCTCATGGTAGTCCAAAGTCTGCCTACCATTGATAAACGTCATAGTGAATGTCTCATACTCCTCCGGTGGGAGTGAGTTCAGGAGAATGACCGCCTTGTCTTCCTCTTCTACCACGACATCCACGTTTATCAGATCTGTAAGAAGCTTTGTGTATCGGTTGATGTGCTCATTCATTGTGCTCCCCTTCTTCATCCGAAACTGATACAGCTTACTCTTAAGCTGCAACCTGGACTCAACACTCTTCGTCAGGTATTTCTTCTTAAGGGTTTCCCACAGATGCTTCGCAGACGTCTCATGTTGCACAAGATATTTTATGTCTTGTGACAAGCATGAACGTATCAAGCCACATGCTGACCTATTCATCTTCGCCCACTCTTCATCAGTGGTTGTGCTCTTCTTCCTCTCCAATAGGAGAGTATCCTTGAGGTTCGATGCATTCAGCGCATCCATAACCTCGCATCTCCACATATCGAAGTTATTAGTACCATTGAACTTAACAACTTCAATCCTTGGTGAGAGTTCATTGTTTTAACAGATGCATTTCTTCTACCATTGAGATTTCTCTGATCCTCTATCTATGCGGAAGAACAACCAACTGGAAATAGATCTATACTCAGATAAAAAATTGGATTTTTTACCTGTCCCTTGAAACCCTAGATCGAGTTTCTCACCGGATCTACTCCACCACAGATTCAACGAGCCCTCCTTGCGTCCTTCTGAGATCGACACACGATCTCCACGAACACCAATACCTCTGATCTGAGATCGACACACGATCTCCACCGGATCAGATCTCGAGCCCTTCGAATCCTTAGAAATCCCAAGCGCAACCTGGAAGCTCTGATACCACTTGTTGTGCGCCGATGACAACAACCAACAGAGAATCTCACAAATCTCCAAGCACAAAGAACACCCAAATGACAAAAGAAGAACACACAATCTCAAACACACGATTTAACGAGGTTCGGCCTCAATGCCTACGTCCTCGGAGCAATCCAATGGAGAGTTTAATTACTAGGAAGATGTTTACAAATGCTAATAGCCTCTTTGAATTCAAGAGAACTCCAGGAAAACACTTTTTCGCAGGCTTAAAAACCTAGAAAATTAACAACAGCTTAAATACCCTGCTGTTCTGAGATTTTCGGAACAGCAAATTTTCGCCCAAACCCGACTGTCGGTCGACCGGCTGGTCGACCGACCTCCACTCCGGTCGACCGGTCGGTCGCCCGAAAACAACAGAGAGTTGGGCACTTACCGTCAGGGTATTTCGGTCGACCGGCCGGTCGACCGCCTCTGGACCCTATGCATGTTGTGCATGGGCCGGTCGACCGACCTGCCTGTTTTTCTGCTGCTGCTGCTATTTCCTGCTGCTGTCCCCTTTGCCTTTCGCCATCGACTTCCTTGGCGATCACTTCGACAACCCTTGGCAATCTACCCTTGGCAATCCAGACAATTCCTTGGCAATATCCTCTCTTTCCAACACGATGAAGCAACTGAAATTGATGCTCTAGAACCAGACATCACGTATAAGGCACCTTCCTTTTTGCCATGTGCCATCACCATGGCATCCTTCATGATTTTGCATATATCACCGTTGAAGTTGGTCTTCATCCCTTCATCCGCAAGCTGACCAATAGCGACAGATTTCTCTTTAGCTTTGGTACGCGTCTGACATTCCACAAGTTCAACAGTGAGCCATTTGAGAGGCTAACCAGCACATCACCTATCCAAACAATGGTTACAGGGTTCATCATCTCCCGGATACACTTCCATGTTCACCTTTCATATAATTTTGAAAGATGTCGTGTCGAAAAGTAGTTTGAAAGGGGGCGCCCGAATCTATCATCCATGATTCACTGGAACCAGCTATGGAGAGAATCAAATCATTGGATCCATTACTCTCCGTGACATACACGAAATCCATCTCTTAGTTTTTGCCTTCTCCATCCTTCATCTACTTACAGTCTCTATGAATGTACCCTTTTTCACCATAACGCCAACATCGGGCACTTCTTGACTTGGAAGTACCTCTCCTTGATTTGGACTTGAAATTTTTATTCTTTTTCTTTTCTCCATTCATCGGTCTTCGTCTCAGATCAACACTTAGAGACACTCCCTGATGTTTTCGTTTACCCCGATGACTTTCTGCGCACTATTTGCTGAGAAGTATACACACTACATCATCAAACTTCAAGGTTCCTGTCCCACAGGAATTGCTCACCACCATCACGAGACTATCACAGGTTTTTGGCAGACTGGACAATAGATCTAATGTTCTGATTTCATTATCGAAATTGATCTCAAAAGATTCCAACTGGCTTGTTAGCTTGTTGAATTCATTGAGATGCCCAGCGATGCTTCCGATTTCTGCCATCTTCAGGTACAATAACTTCTTCATCAAGAAAACCTTATTTGAAACCGAGAGTTTCTCATATATCTCTGAGAGATATGCCATCAAGTCTACGGTCGTCTTCTCCCTGGAGACGTTAAATGGAACCGTCAATGCCAGAGATAATCGGATCACCCCAAGGGCTTTTTGATCTAGGATCTTTCACTCACCGTTGGACATCTCCTTCGGCTTTTGGGTCTTTCCACTGAGAGGAAAATAAAGATCTTTCTTATACAGGTAGTCTTCGATCTGCATCTTCTAGAATCTGAAATTCGTGCCATTGAATCTTTCAACTCTAATGTTTCCTTCATCCGTCATTATGAATCTCGCATTGATACTAGTTGTCGGTATCGACAACAGTGCGGAAGAAGAAAAGATGCAAAAAAAAAAAATCAATCAAAGACACCAGAAATTACATGAAAAATCCAAATAGGAAAAAACCTCAGAGCCGTATACAAATTTGCTATTTATTAAGGAGATTACAGGGGAGAAGAACAGAACCCGATAGCCACTCTATACAATGTTACTCACAATAGTATAATCTATTGATGCTTTGTCGCTTGCTTAAACCTAATGACGACGCATCCCATTTTATAGGAAAAGTTAGGGTTACAAGTTGTGAGATCCCTAAATTATCATTGACGTTCTTCTTAAGTTTCCCTGGCAAAGAAGCTTCTGGAGTAGACAGCTTTCAGGCTGAACTGGGCCTCTTTCAGGCTGGGCTGGGCCGCTTTCGAGAACTACCCCGAATTCACTACGGGGTGCTCCTCCGACTATGTGCTTCAGAGTGATCTTCCGCTCTGGAGACTCCGCCACTCCGGAAGGCTCTATCGCTCCATCCTTGCTATTAACTTGAAACTCTAAACTCGTCCAACGTTATGACCCGAAAAGCTCCGCCATCGTTTCAGAATAATCATGTTGACCTGTGGCGACAGTGCGTTATGACAATAATCTGGCGCCACAATTTAACAGGGATCATGTTAACAACGGAAAGGATCCAAGCCCATATTCAAAAAGAAATGTTCTCCTCACGAAACTACACTACAGATGAAAAGAAACAAAACTAATGAAAAACAAAGTTAGATCCCAATTCAGTAGAGAATCAGTCCCAACTAATTAAACAAATAATACTGCCATCACCAATTCAGTATCCTTCTCCGTAGGGAGCAGTCTGGTGCACAACATCCAAAATCACTGTAGATGAGATGTACATGTAATTAACGTACGCACATAGTGAACAATGCTGTATGAGATGCAAGCATATAGACAATAATTAATGTCCACATTCAGACTACTCATATTCAATGTATTCACGTCCCAATCAATTAACATGAAGCTCTACGGCACGCGCAAGTCACCCTCCAACAACACCATGAGACAAGTGAAAAATTGAACAACATTTCACACGCACTTGGAGCTCTCTATATAAAGCCCTGCATGCATCCTTAATAGCCTCATCAACTCATAATCATTTCAAATTTAGATCCATTCATTTAGCATAACATAGTATAATCCTTGTCCCCAATGGCCTCGCCAACAATTAGGTGCCTATTGTTGGCCTTGTCGATCTTGGCCATATCGGCTACTTACGCTGCCGCTTCTCGCGAGCTGAGCGAAGTGTCGATGATGGAGAGGCACGAGCAGTGGATGGTTAAGCACGGGCGAGCGTACAAAGATGCTGCAGAGAAGGCGTATCGTTTTGAGATATTCAAGAGCAACATGGAACTCATAGAATCGTTCAATGCCGGAAACAACAAGTTCAGGCTAGGCGCCAATCAGTTCGCAGATCTCACTAATGAAGAGTTCCGGGCTCGTAATGGATTCAAGCCTTCGGCATCTAGGAGCGCGACGAACTTCAGATATGAGAATGTTACTGAACCGCCGGCGAGTGTGGATTGGAGGACCAAGGGTGCAGTTACTCCTGTCAAGGATCAAGGCCAATGTGGTGAGTTAGCGAGTAACTTAATTTACTTAATTAAATTACAAAAGAGCAACAAAATATTATGATTTATCCTTTTTCATCGTTTTCTTTTACCGGCTAAAAATAGAAAAACTATACCATCTCCACTCCCTTTATTAAATTATAATACATCTTCAAGAGAATTTTAGACGATCAAGCTTAGATGGCCGAGTATCAAAATTGAATTTCGAAAAGCTTGTGAATTTCATTTGAAAACAAAAAGAAGAAAAGAAAGAAATTGACTATCATATGTAAACTTTTGGAACAGGATGTTGTTGGGCCTTCTCTGCGGTGGCTGCAACAGAAGGAATCAACAAATTAAGCAGCGGCAAGCTCATCTCCCTCTCTGAGCAAGAGGTTGTCGATTGCGATGTCAAAGGTGAGGACGAAGGATGCAACGGAGGCCTAATGGACGACGCATTCAAGTTCATCATTAAGAACAAAGGCCTCACCACAGAATCCAACTACCCATACAAAGCCGCCGACGGCACCTGCAACACTAAGAAGGCAGCATCACATGCGGCCGCCATCACCGGCTATGAAGATGTCCCGGCAAACAGCGAGGCTTCACTCCTCAAGGCCGTGGCCAACCAGCCAGTCTCCGTGGCCATAGACGCCGGTGGCTTTGCTTTCCAGTTGTACTCTGGCGGTGTCTTCACAGGTGATTGTGGTACTGATCTTGATCATGGTGTGACTGCCGTCGGTTATGGGACGGCCAGTGACGGGACAAAGTACTGGCTTGTGAAGAACTCATGGGGATCATCGTGGGGCGAGAATGGGTACATAAGGATGGAGAGGGGTGTGAATGCCAAGGAAGGGCTCTGCGGTATTGCCATGCAAGCTTCCTACCCAACTGCTTAAGAAAAACATAGTCTCTGCTTGCTGCTTCTTATGTTGTGTTATTATGGTGTCCAAAACTCTTGCTGCAGTTTCATGTTAATATACAGCTAGCAAGATGGTTTGGTTCTTGTCATATTTTCTTGTGCTTTTACCTTCATCAAGTTGAACCACTGTATATGAATCCAGAATATCAAATAATGCATATTTATATTCTCAATTGTCGTTATAGATAAACTACTATAGTTTCATTCCATGTGACTAGACATTTTTCACGTAGGACATGTGGGTCTTGAGTTGGCACGAGATTTGCATGCCCCTATGTTGCACCACCAATGGTTTTAATCACGGGTGCAATGTTAGCATTTGTGACACATATTTTGTACGTGTGTATGTTTGCACCAACGGTTAATTTTAAAAATATTCAATAAAACATGTATAATTATTTATTGAATAATGTTTTTCAAAATAAATCACAGTTATCGAGTATAATATAAATTATTAATAGAAAAAATTCACTATTTTATAACCTGCAGAACTCTTTTGGAAAATAAATCTCTCTCATCAAATTGTATTCCAATACAAGAAACACATCAAATTGTAATCCAATACAAAAAAATAAGAGTTAAATACAATCTCCCAAAAAAAATGTCTACTAATGATTTCAAAAGTAAGTCTAAGAAAAATAAAACATAAATATTGTAACACATAGTTCCTATCCTACGTTGATCCTTCATGTTCACTCGAATTTTCACGTTCATTAGCCTGACCTAACCCTCCAAGGTTGTTCCATCCGGCTCGGGCAGTTGCATTGAACATCTCTCCCATGCCAGCATTGTCTCCACATGAGGATGTGTTTAGATCTCCATTTAATTAAGCTGTAAATGATGGACCATATTAAGGTTGCTTTCTTGGTTGTAAAACAAACTATAAAACAGAAGCATAGAGAATATATTAATGTAGAAAAAAGATACATTTACTATAAAATAAATTAAATACTGTAAAAGAAAGATTATGAATAATACCTCATTCTCTTTTAGTTTTTTATTTTCCTCTTACAGACGTGCTAGCTGCTCTTCTAACACCATCACATATGAAGTGCGCTTTGCCTTTTGAATAAGGTTATACTCCTCGATTTTGTTGGCCCAAGGTTACAATCACTCGTTTTAGTGTGTTTTGATAATTACAAAACATATATAGTTATTTGTACTAATCATGTTTGTTGTTTTAGTGTGTTTCAGGGTTCTAATGAAACTAGAAATTTTCTTCCTTAAAGGAAGGAGTTTTGACTCAAGTCACCTCAATTCGGGCTCAAGTATCAAGCTTGCAAGATCATATGGAGAAGCCCACTTGAAGAATTTGTAGTCCTTTAGAACAAATGTAAGAAATAGTTTGTTAAAGTTTGAGTTTTGAAAATTGGCTCTAGGACACACACACACATATTTTTATACAAGTTTTCATGTTTAACTTTTATCCTTAAGTTTCATGCCTTGGTATATATACATGACTCCAAGTTTTACAAAATGAATATCATGTTTAAATCATGTATGTATACTCTTCTAGCATGATTTACAATACTTCAAAATGTTTTACAAAAATTTCAAGTTCTGGTTCTTATTGTTTTTCTGTTTCAGGCAATACCGGCCGACCGGACCGGTCGACCGGAGCTTGTATCCAAGACGTGCACGCTTGTGCATGTCTGTCGGCCGACCGCCGGGTCGACCGACTGAAAGCAGTTTTGCTCTCGGGTTTACTGGGTCGACCGCCCGGTCGACCGCCTTCAGAAAACTGTGTTTTATTCTAGAGGACGGTCGACCAGACCGGTCGACCCGAGCCCAATGGCTCCTTGCTAGCAGGGCGGACGGCCGACCGGACCGGTCGACCGCCAGGCCTGCAAAGCCCCAACGGCTCTTTCCTCTTTGGTGAATTTCTGAAAATCTGTTTTTGGTCTGTTTTGTGGCAGATTTTCTCTGAACTTTAGGGATTATTTTCTGATCAAATAAGCTTTATTTTAAAGTGTTTTAATCCCTTTCTCTCCCTATAAATAGAGGAGAATTGTCTCTTGCAAGATACCAAGAAAAATCCTTAAGTTTTCAAAGTTTTAAAAAGAGAAGAAAAGTTTTAAGCTCTCCATTTTCCCATTCATTCTTGAGCTTGTTTTCAGTTGTGTTTCTAGCAAAGATCATTTTACAACTGAGTTTTTCTCACTACACTTCTTAGAGCCAAAATTTCCTACTCAATCTATAAGGAAGTTGTAAAGAGAAAAGTGTTTGTAAAGAGTTTGTGATCCCTTTAGAGATCACTTGGCTACTTGTTACTTTTTGTTCATCTTGTGGAGACACCTCTTCGGTAGAGGTTCTTGTAAGTGGTGGAGCTCGGTGCTCCGGTCTTTGGTAGACCTTCTAAGCGTCCTCGGTGGATAGTGGAAACCCTTCACGGAGGTGAAGGCGGGGAGTAGAGCGGTGGCTCGAACCTCGAAACAAATACTTGTGTTTGCGATTGCCTTGTTGCTCTTACTCTATATTTCGCTCTACTTTCAATTGCTCTTTATTGCTTATTGTTTCCTGTACTTGTGATATTTCTTGTGTGCACTTCAACATTGCATATTATACATTCATTGATAATTTGTCGATCAAGTCTCATACAACAAGATTGCATTGCGCACCTCTAACTCATATCCAGAGGAATCAGGAGGAAGGAGTTCAGAACCCTTCACCGGGTATTCGGCTCTTAGTCTTGTTTTGAGAGATCGTTGCATCATTCATCCTTACTTGTTTTAAAAGATTGTTAGATTAGCATTTACACCTATTCACCCCCCCTCTAGGTGTTTTCAATTGGTATCAGAGCTTGGTCTCTAGGCTTTTGGCTTAACAATCTTAGAGAGATCCTATATTTGCTAATCACTTCATTCATTTTTCATTCACTATCACTTAGTAAAAATGGCCGATGGAATTAAGACCCCTCCAAAATTTGATGGACTTAACTTTCCCATATGGAAGGTTAAGATGACCGTTTTCTTACAATCTCTAGGAAGTCGAGTTACAAAGGCCGTGACAAAACCCTTTAGTGCACCCCCCGGTGATGAATCCACTTGGTCCGAAATTGAGACTAAGGAATTTGATGCCAATGCTAGGGCTCATTATGCACTCCTTCAAGCCCTTAATGATGATGATATATCTAGAGTTATTCATTGCAAGTCCGCATATGAAATTTGGACACATTTGTTAGTTACACATGAGGGGACTTCACAAGTGAAGAGGGCCAAAATAGACCTTCTTCGGCCAAAATAGACCTTCTTCGGTCCAATATGAGAATTTTTGCATGCAAGAAATGAAACCATAGATGATATGGTTACAAGATTTACTAAAATCACTAATGGACTTTCTTCTCTAGGTGATGGTATTGACAATGACCAAAGAGTAAGGAAGATCATCCGAGCACTTCCTCCTTCATGGGAAGTCAAAGCAACAAACTTGAAGGAACTCAATGACAAGGAGGAGATGGAGCTTATAGGTCTCATTGGGAACCTCAAAACCCATGAGATGGAGAGAAAAGCTAGGGAGGATATGGCTCCTTCCAAGAAGAAAACAATTGCCTTCAAAAGTCAATCCACACACTCCGACGAAGACGATGAAGAAGAAGATGACGAAGAGCTCTCACTTCTTGTGAAGAATGTCCGGAGGATGTACAATAAGGCTGTTTTCCATTGATTTGCAAAAGGGGAAAACTTACAAATAAAAGTTTGAGGAGCTAAATTACAAGTATTCTTAAAAAGATTACAAGTAGATCTCCTCAGAGATTCTGGAGAAGTGTGCCGATAGGAGTCTGGTCAGCGCGCGACCACTTTGTCCCTTTGACGATGCGAGCGATGAGATTCCCTTCTCGCCTGGTTCCGGGAATCAGAGAATAGAGGATTGGTAGAACCCTCTTGCTACTTCTCAAAAGACCGCCTTCTATGAGGAATTCCTTCTCGCCTGGTTCCGGAAATTCCTTGAGGAAAAGGGGTTGTTAGGGTATCACCACCCTGAAAAGAGAAGTATTTCTCTTGAAGATCTCTGAATTAGAGATTGCACGGTGCATTGATGAAGAAGTCCAATCTTTGAGAAGACGCCAATCTTGCCGATGATCAATTGATGATCCTTCTGCGATCTCTGCGATCTCCTCTCTCCTCCTCCGTACCCCTGGCGGGTTATTTATAGGGAGAGCAAGGGTATAATCGTCCCCTTGAAGATATGGAAACAGATTGAACCGAATCTGTTTGAATCTGGAAAGTAGCCTTGCTGCGAGGCTAGAATAGCTTCCGCGGAGCTAGAAAATGGCAAGTCGGTTGATCTATTTTGATCCTTTCCATATTATTGGGAGATTCTCCTTGATCCTCTTACTCGTTTCAAGAGAGTCAAGAGATTGCGGCAATCACCTGCCATATTTGAATCCTGATTGGATTTGATTTGCTTGAATCCGATCTCATCAGGAGATTTGATTGGTCAAAGGTTGATCATAACAGGCTGATAGCGGAGCTGCCCGCTTTGAAGCTTATAGCGGAGCTAGAGGCAATTCCTAGCGAAGTCCGAAAAGAGGCTTTTCGGCGAAGCTGTCAGTTAGCTTCCTGGCGATGCTCTGGATGATGCTAGCCTCTCATACGAGGCTATCTCTTTGGGCTAATGTAATGCTAAATGCTAGCATTTTAGACCTGCTGAGGTCTGTTTAGAAACAATCCGGGTTCACTGTTCTGCTTGCTGGATCAGTGGAGTCCAAACTGCTTCTTTGTCCCTTGGAGGTGGGTGAAAACTGGTCTTCAGCTCGTCTGTCCCTTGTCTTTTGTAAATGTCAACAAGTTTAGACATCGTTCGGACCAATGAGAATCTTGTCTTTTTTAAGTGTCAACAAGACCCCCTTCAAAGTTTTCGAAAGTCTGCAATAGCCCAGACTTCGAAACACTTTGAACTGCTGTGATGGCGGATGTAGTATGAACATCGCCATGATGATTGAATTCAGCTTCGCTTCCAATCCTGCTTTGGGATGAATTCGCCGAAGAATTGTGCAGATCCGCGAGTCGCTTCGCGTTTGCGTGCGGGTAGCTCCGCGTCTGGATAAGTTCACTGAGGAACTCTCCTTGCTTTTCCGAGGCCAACTGCCATGGGCTGGTTACGAGGAGGATTACTCCTTCTCTTGCACTGCTCGAGAGAGATTTTCTCCGATTTGCACGTTTCCAAGGGAGGATACTCCCTTTCTTCAAGGCGCCATAAATGCCTTTTTATGAGGGAGACGTTTTCTCCCTTGTACGGTTCCAATGGAAACCGTCCCTGTAATCAAGGCGTGATGAATGCCTTCAATGCGCTCGTGCCTCCACGCTTTGATGTGGTTGCGCTCAGGCCATGGGCCCTATAAATAGGACACTTGAGGTCCTCTGAAGAGAAATGCCTTGCCTTTCTTCTCTTCTCTTGGTTGTGAGAGATACTCAGATCTCAGAATTAGTGGGAAAGTCCACCCTGGTTGTCTAACCGGCCAAGGACCAGTAAGTCTTGATCATTCAAAGACTTCACTGCTTTTAGGGAACTCATCTCCCTTGATTTAGCTTTGGCAGCTTGCTTCAGGGATTAGCTTCCCTTGTTCTTCATCTTGCAATTGGCTGCTGCAGAGAAGGATCTCATCATAGCTTTCTGTGGAGCTATCATCTTGGTTTGATCAGTGAAAGATCATTGCTTGTTAAGTCCGCTGCGCAGGCAGGACTTGGGACTTGGCTTCTTCAATAGTTGAGCCAGTCTTGCCATATTGGTGAGGTTGAGACTGTTCTTCACAAGATCAGTCTGACTTTGCCGTATAGGCGAGGCTAGGACTTGGCGTTTGCTGAGCCAGCCCATGGTTGCCGTGCAGGCGGGGCTTATCCTCTGCTTTGACTGAAGTCGGATTACTTTGCCGCTGAAGAATCTGACCTAATATTTTTGCAGCTCTTTCTGTGCTTGACTGCTAACCTGCTCCAATTTGCCTTGCAGTGAGCTATGCTTGCCAGTCTGGTGACTTGATGGAAGAAGCCATAAAATTGCCTTATGCTTCCCCGGTTGAAGCTTTACTTTTAAGCAGGAGGAACAATTCGGGGCAGCGGGTGCGCGTCCCAGAGGCTGTTGGCAGCCTCTTATCCGAGATGATTCGATCTGAGGTGAGGCTGGTTGCCGACTTTCAACTTTGGTGGCCTTCGTCGGGGACGATCCACTTCAGGGGAGTGGGCCTCACACCCGTCAGATCACTAGCATCAAAACTAGTTCCCATTATAGGTGATCTGACGTGTTGGCGGCGATAAGCTTTTATTGCCAGGCTTCAACAAAAATGGCCTGGTAAGATCCGCCATTTTGTGGAGAAAAATGACCGTGTCCTCGCGGCCCCATCTGCTCATGTGCGAAGGATTACGGCCTTGTGCAGGAGGAAGGCCTTTCGTGTCCAGTTGATCTGGTCTGGAAGCAGATAAAACCGCTTGTATGCCTTTTATGCAAATGGCCTTGCTAAACAACTAGGTGTGTTGTATGAAACACAACTTTGATGTAATATCAAATGTATCTTTGCTTTTAGATCAATGAAAGTTCTTTGTCTGATCATATGATTTTTGCTTGCTTCACTGAGAGTTTGGCCATTGCTGGGCTAAACTGCGCCCGGGCATAGCCCTTCCTTTGAATGATCTTTGCGAGGCTGTCACGTCAGCGCCTCTTTAGAGGGCTAATTCAAACCTTTCGGTTAAGTCCTTGAAGGATTGCGCGAAGTCCGCACTTTGCTCTTGTGCGGAGTTAACCCCTTAGTGGGATTGAACCGTCGCTTTTGGGAAAGCGTCTCAGGCGCTTCGGGCACTGTTTCGAATTAATTTGAAACGGCGGCATGTGCCCTTTTTTCGAGGCCTTGATTTAGGCGCTGATTGGCCTATAAAAGCCCGATCGGGCTGAGAGAAAATCATCATTTCTCTTTGAATTTTCCAGAGTACTTGACTCTTCTTCTTCTTCCTTTTCTTCTGGAGTTCAAAAAAACTCCTGTAATCCTTCAATGGCGCCCAAGAGACGAGCGGGAAAGGAAGCAGCGACTTCTGCAGCGGAGGGCCCTCCTCCTCCGTTCATTGAGCGATCGATCGCTGGTAAGAGACTCTCCAATCTGATTAGAGAGCGGTCTTCATCTTTTGGAGTCGATACTCGGCTATTAGGACGATCGAATATGATCTGTCCTTATCAGGGAACTCGTTTCCCTTAACTTCCCTATTTTGCTTGCACCAGGGAAGTAAGAACTGAACAGTTCTTCTCTTGGGCTTCCATAGGAAGCCATTGCTTGGGCAATCATCATCCTGTTGAGGAACAGGATATGGGTCGCGTGCCTTCAGTCGTGGCCACGAAGGGTGACTGTTATCCCTATCGTCCTTTTGATGACGCCAGCCCTTAGGGCCATGCCACTTCCTGCAAAGATGCAGTCTTATCTGTGAAGCGAAGCTTTTTATCAAAGCTATTATCCCCACTGTCCCTGCTTACTGGGCGAGGCTATGCCTTAGCGAATTTTTGTGTCTTCGCGTCGATTTGATTGGTGAACTAATCATAGTTCATTTTCTTTTTTGTTTTTGCAGTTCATTACGCCTCCGGCCTCCAGAACAGTCTATTTGGCGTAACCAGTCGAGCAGGGAGCCTCAGCTTGCAGTTCCTTGGGCAGGCTTCCTTGTTCAGTGAGCCGAGCCTCCTTGTACGGGATACGCTCATTCAGAGCGGTGGCCCGCAGGCCATACGGAGCATTTTGACTACGGCTCCGTTTGAAGATATCGACCGTCAGGCTTACAAAAAGCCTGACTTCATGTTCGGGGATGCTGCACCTGATCCCGATCGCCAGCTACAGGCCGGTGAAGGCCAGTGGATCTTCCAGTTGGACGGCGAGAGATTCTATCTCCCGTCTACTAAGCGGCATTTCGCTTTGTCTTCCTTCGCGAGCGTGACTCAGGCTCGGAAGATGGCGTGGGGCGTGAGCCTAAATGCTGAATCTGTAAGTGTCGGGAGGTTGACATTCCAGACCGGCTATTCGGGGGCGGGCTATCCTCGTAGCATAATAGGGCTATACCCTGGGAAGGTGGCGAGGGACCTTCCAGTAGGAGAGAATCCAGCTGCGGCGCCGACCTTTGGCACTCAGTTCTGCGAAGTTGACGGGAACTACCCCGCCACAGATTTCAGGGCTCCTGGTTGGGTCCACCCTCCTAGGTCATGGTGGGCGGAGTTGACCAATTATATCCTCAATCATTTTGAGGGGGAATTAGAGAGGTTGAACCTCTATGAGGCCGTCAGGGCGACCTGCTACGGCATTGAGATGAAGGTGGCGTGCTTCTACGCCATCCTTGAGTTGTACTGCCCGGTCTCGGGGACTTTCTTCACCCCAGTTGGTGAGTTGGGCATGGCCCTGCATGAGATGCGAGAGATCTCGGCTTTGCCCTTCGGGTCTCTTCCATATGAAGAGTATTTTCCTTGTGAGGCGGAGCTGGCTATTCTGGGGAAACAGGAGCCTGCTCTGCTCGAGACATATCGGGAATTGGTGTGCCATTTGCACATCTGCTCCAGCATCCACACCGGTGGCAAAGGTAGCTCGAAGAGCTTGAAGAGCTGGGGGAACTACTTGTTCCCGGACATGACTAGTGTGCCGGAGGCAGCTCATTGCGGAGTTGCTGAAGAAGACATCTTGGCGAGGATGGAGGTACGTGCTGAAAAGGACATCGTCGTGACAGAAGATGACGGTCCTTTCGAGAAGGGTGATGTTCTTCGGAGCTTTCACCATCAGGCCTGTCGGCCTATGTCTCGCAAGGCGTTGCTGGCTGGCTTCTTAACCATCTGGTTAAAGAAGTGTGTCGTGCCTTCTTCTTCGGGTGACATTGTTCACCCAAATGTGCTGCTGCCTGCCGTCCGCTTGGTCCATGGCCACCGTCTGGGTCTTCTCCCGGCCATGGTATGTTGTATTCAGAGGGGCCTTCGTGTACTGACGGAGGCTTTCTGCAGGCCAATGGCGTCAAGGCGAGGGAAGGGTGCCGTCTTGCCTCGTGACGGGCCCAATCCTAGGGTAGGTTTACCGTACACCTACTTGATGGCGTGGTTCGCCTTGCACTGCCCCAGTTTGATTGGAGCTGGGGAAGACCCACCTCAGGGTGTTCAAACGACGCTTCTCCGTCGTTTTGAAGGCTGTCTATGGCAGAAAACTTATGTGGCCGAGGCCCGTAAGTTAGTGCGTCGCTATGACGCTTATAGCCTGTTCCGTTGCTCTCCTCGCCTGCGGGGTGCAGGATACAACGAGGAATTCCATGATGTGGAATCAGGTCGGTCCCCCATGAGTCGGGGTGTTTTCGAGTGGCTGGTCTGTATCCGGCCCTCGCATCTGCTGTACCGGAGTGGGGATACCTGCTACATGGAGCCCTACATCCCGAGCCGGTTCGCCCGCCAATTTGGGTATGACCAGTTGTATGTGGGCAACCCGAATCCGGACCTGGCTTTCATGGGGAGCCTCATTGATGGGGCTCGTGCTTGGCGGTTCTTTACCGCGGATGACACTGGAGCGTGGCTACGCACGCCGTTGAGGGATCCCGGCCTATGGACGACCCTGTGTTTCTGCCAATGGTATGCAGCTTCGAATTCCACGCCTCCTGGATTCAAAGTCAATAGTTCAGGTGTGAAGTTGATTTCCCATCGGCTGAGGCAGAAGGCTTCTGATAAGATGGAGGGCAAGCGAGTCCGTGTCCCTGGCATAGAGGAGTTCATCGCTGTGGATGATAGCGAGGCTTCTGATGCAGAGAGCCCGCGCTTCGAGGCAGAGACAAGGCCCGATGCCCCCGAAGCTGGTGCTCGTGAAGCCGGCTCTGGTGTAGTGGGGGCAGCTCCCCCACAGCATGTGGAAGAAGTGGAGGAAGAGGACTCTGAGGTCCACTTCAAAAGGAAGCGTGGGAGTGGATCCCGTAGGAAGTCGTCGGCGAAGAGGCCCCGTCGCCATGCTCCTACAATTGTGGTAGAGGGCGAACCCTCTACTGTGCTTCCTTCTGCTGCTCCATTAGTGGCTGAGCCGTCGGTTGCTGAACCGACTACTGGTAAGATTGGCCCCCATCTAATATGCCTTCAGCGCACTTTGAATAACTCATCATTTGCTTTTTGTTGCAGGAGCTGAGGCAGTTGGAGAGCAAGGGGAACACTACGATCCCCTGTTCACTTATAGAAGTGCAGCTGGTTCCTTTGCTCGCTCGGAGGAGTCTGGAGGTCATGCGGCCGGTATTGGCCCTTCGGGCGCTGGGACTTCTAGAGGAAGTCCTATGGCATCCAGCTCTGCCGGGTGGTCTGCGGAGGAATCGGCGAGTGGGCCGGCCATCCGCGTTGAGTCTGGTAAGAACTTTCCGATGGGACCCCTGGATTCCGATGCGGCTGACGAGGTGACATCGGCCTTTGGTAAGACTAAGATCTCCTGATCCTCGCCTATTTGTTGCGTCTCCTTTTTGACCTTGGTTTTGTTACAGGCATTCGTCCCCAAGGTGCATCAGCTTCGAAAGAAGCGGAGGGTCTTCCTGAAGGGTCAAAGGGTGATATGAGCGCTTCGACCGGGGCAGACGCTGCTGTGTTAGACACGCTGTATGGCGACCTGCCTTTTTATCAGCCCAAACCAGCGGAGGGCCTTGAGGTCGAAGAGGCGGCAGTCCCGGAGGTACCCTCACTTCCAGTCACATCAACGAGTGAGGTGCAGACTGTTTTGCCGAATACGGCACTGAGGGTGATTGTGAGCCCTACCTCCCCGACGCTGGTAGTTGAGCCTGCTGCTCAGGAGGTGGTGGCCAGTCCTACCTCCGCGGTGGCTGGCGTGCTTGTGTCGCTGAGGACTCCGCCGAGGTCACCTTTGGCTTGTCCTGCTGCTGTCGATGTTCCCGCTTCTTCTTCCGCGGTGGTGTCGACTAGGTTGATAGATTGCTCCGAGGTTGTCTCAAGGGTTGATGAAGCTGAGAATGACTTTATCGGTAATCTGGTCGACAGCTTCTATAACAGTTTGGAGCAGACTATCGGTCTAGTCTTGAAGGGCTCGCCTGTGCCATTTTCGAAGCTGAAGATGGTTCTCTCCCGTGGCATTGAGTGTATTCGGGACTTTGAGGGGTACCATCAAGCTACTGCTCTGGAGCTCCTGGTGGATGACCTTGAGAAGGACGTGGAGGAATGGCGCCATTTCCATCGTTCCGACGCAGCGTCTTTGGCTGATGAACGGCTCGCACGTCTTGTCGCCCAGAAGCGCGAGGCTCAGCTCGCTGCTCAAGAGGCTGTTGAGGCTATCTCCTCTGACTTGAGGTCCTTGGAGGCAGAGGAAGCAGGGGTTGGGAGTGCAATTGATGCTTCTAACAGTGCTCTTCTTGACGCTGAAGATAAGATTAAGAGGGCTGAAGAGATGATCCGAAAGGCAAATCTCCTCTTGTCGAAGGCTACACAGATGCGTCATGAAGAGTCTGCGCGGCTTAAGCAGCTCAGGGCTCGAAGTGAGGAACTGGCGGAGCGGAAGTCATCACAGAGAGCGACTTTGGCGGAGACCGAGGCTCGTCTGGCTCAGGCGGTGGACTTCGATGCGGCGGAGCTAAGATCACAGGCGCTGGCCCAGGCTGAAGATGACAGGAGGACGCGGCTAGCTTCGCTCGGAGATCGGATCCGATCTTATCATGTACGCCTATAGGCTCCTCCATGTATCCCCTCCTTCTGGATTAATAGAAAGATTTTTCTTTTGTCGTCTGTTGTTTGTTTGGATAACGAGGCATGGCTGTCTGTTGGTTCAGAGGTCGCAATGACATAACCAATTGAGATGTTGCCAGTCTCGAAGTCAGCCCTTTGCGGGGCTAAAAGGGGAGATACTTGCCTTTTGTAAATGTCAGCAAGCATCGAGATTGAGACTTAGCTGTCAGCTGGTTCAGAGGTCGCCGTGACATAACCAATTGAGATGTCGCTAAGCTCAATGGTAGATGAAACTTGGCTATCTGCCAGTTCAGAGGTCGCAATGACGTAACTGGTTGAGAAGCCACCAAGCTTCAATCAATAGGTGATACTCGTCTTTTGTAAATGTCAACGAGTATCGAGACCTGTCTTTTGTAAATGTCAACAGGGCTCGGGATCGAGACTTAGCTGTCTACTGGTTCAGAGGTCGCAATGACGTAACCAATTGAGACGCCACTAAGCTCAATGGTAGATGAGGCTTGGCTATCTGCCAGTTCAGAGGTCGCAATGACATAACTGGTTGAGACGCCACTAAGCTTCAATCAATAGGTGATACTCGTCTTTTGTAAATGTCAACGAGTATCGAGACCTGTCTTTTGTAAATGTCAACAGGGCTCGGGATCGAGACTTAGCTGCCTACTGGTTCAGAGGTCGCAATGACATAACCGATTAAGACGCCACTAAGCTCAATGGTAGATGAGGCTTGGCTATCTGCCAGTTCAGAGGTCGCAATGACGTAACTGGTTGAGAAGCCACCAAGCTTCAATCAATAGGTGATACTCGTCTTTTGTAAATGTCAACGAGTATCGAGACCTGTCTTTTGTAAATGTCAACAGGGCTCGGGATCGAGACTTAGCTGTCTACTGGTTCAGAGGTCGCAATGACATAACCGATTAAGACGCCACTAAGCTCAATAGCAATGGAGTTTGGGAATAGTCTCGTTTTCACGGGGAGAAACGAGGGAATCGCTGTCATAGGTTTAGTGTTAACGTAACAGCGAAATATATGTGGGCCTACCATTCTATGGATGAGAATTGGTAAGTGATTTTGGAGGTCTCATTTTCTCGGAGAGAAACGAGGGGATTGCTGTCATAGGTTTAATGTTAACGTAACAGCGGAATATATGTGGTCCTACCATTCTATGGATGAGAATTGGTAGGTGATTTTGGAGAGGGAATCAAGTGGGAACAGGTCCCTTGGGATTTTAAGCAAACCCCCAGCTATCAATAGGTTTGACATGCTTGGAGAAAGAGAGAGGCTCTCTTTGTGCGCATTCCGGACGCGCGGATCTCGATCAGAGGTGTAATGTTAACTTGATCGAGAGCAAGATCCTTGATTTAAGGATAATACTTCTTTAAGAATTTGCCATTGATCGGCATCATGAGGAGGTCGCCATCTGCAGTTGTAAGGCGGTATGCTCCGTTTGAATAGACTGTCTCTATTACAAACGGTCCTTCCCATTTAGGCTGAAATTTGCCTTTGGTCTTGTGCGTCATAATCATCGGTCGTCTGACGGCTAAGACTAGGTCTCCTTTGTGGAAGACTCTCTGCTTGACCTTCTTATTGAAGGCTTTTGACATCCGGGCCTGATATAGCTCGATGTGTTGCTGAGCTTGCAGCCGCTTCTCGTCTAGGGCTTCGAGCTCTTGAAGACGCAGGCGATCATTGTCTTCTGATGTCATCCTAGTAGTCAAGGCTACCCGTAATGATGGCATCTGGATTTCTAGTGGGATGACCGCTTCGCACCCATATACCAGGGAGAAAGGCGTATTGCCTGTCGGTGTCCGAACCGTAGTCCGGTAGGCCCAAAGGCATTCACCGAGCTTTTCGTCCCAATCTCGCTTGTTCGAAGAGACAAACTTCTTGAGCAGCTTGATGATTGTCTTGTTGAATGCTTCTGCTAAACCATTGGCGGCAGGATTGTAAGCTGTTGAAGCCATATTCTGAATTCGGTATTTATCGCAGAACCGATAGAATCCTTGGCTTACGAATTGAGGACCATTGTCGTGGATGATCCGCCTGGGGACACCAAATCGATGGATGACATGGTGTTTGATGAAGCTAACCAGATTGGAGATTTTAACTTCGGCCAGCGGTGTGGCCTCTGCCCATTTTGAGAAGTAATCGGTTATTGCCAGGATAAACCGGTGACCTCTTGCCGAAGAGGGACTGATTGGCCCTACGACATCATTCCCCATGCTTCAAATGGCCATGAAGCAGCAGTAGGGTGGAGCAATTCCGAAGTTTGGTGTATGAAGTCTGCATGGACTTGGCACGCTTTACACCTTCGTGCATATTGGGTGGCATCGGCCATCATGGTCGGCCAGTAGTACCCAAGTCTGTGCAGCCTGTCTTTAAGCTTTGGACCCGGCTGGTGAGCTCCGCAAATACCATCATGTGCTTCTTTAAGCACTTCCTGTGCCTCTGAATGAGAGAGACAGCGGAGGAGGACACCGTCATATGAACGACGATAGAGTGTCTTCAAAGTGGGATCATAGTAGAAACGAAGCGACCTTCGTCTGATGGACGCTGCTTCTTTGGGATCGTCTGGAAGCAGACCGTGTAGAGCATAGTCAATGAAAGGGAAGCGCCAATCCCTCGGCTCAAGATCCATGGAGACATTATAGACTTCTTGGGTCTTTAGTGTGTGCTTGGAGCATACAAGATGTCGGGTTGCGACTGTGAGGTGATACTCGGTGTCGGCCGGTAAGGCTAGCGTTGTCGCTAATGCAGCGAGAGCATCCGCCTTGGTATTTTGAGATCGGGACACATGCCCGATGTAGAAGCCTTCAAATAAGTTAGCCAATTCGATGGCTGTATGATAATAAGGCAGCAAGTCTTCATGGCGGACCTCGTATTCGCCTTTAACCTGATTTATGATCAGCTTTGAATCGCCATAAGCTTCAAGGTAGCGTACCCCCATTCCATGGGCGAGCTGGAGGCCAATGAGCAGGGCATTGTATTCCGCTACATTATTAGAGCATGATTCTGTCAAGGAGAACGCTCTGGGAAGGATATGATCCTGTGGGGAGATGAACACAACCCCCACTCCGGCAATAATCTTTCCTTTAGGGCTCATTCGTGATGCTCCGTCGAAGAACATCTGCCATACTTCCTCTACTGAAGTTGCGTTGGACTCGAAGACTTCATCAGGGATGTCTTCGTGGAGTTTTGAATGCTCCGGAACTGGATGCGCAGCCAAGAATTCTGCAAGGGCTTGGCCTTTGACCGCCTTCTGAGGAATAAAGGTCATGTCGTATTGAGACAGCAGAAGTGCCCATTTAGCCAATCTTGAATTTAGTGACCCTGGCTTCGTCATAAGAAGACGTAAAGGATTCACCCTGGAGATGACATGTATGGTCTGGCCAACCAAATAATGCCGTGTCTTCTGAACGGCAAAGACGAGTGCTAAACACTCTTTCTCAACAGGATTGTAGCGAGATTCCGCTCCTATGAGAGTCCTGCTCAGATAATAAATGGCCTGCTCATGGCCATTGTCGTCCTTCTGAGCGAGGAGGGCGCCGAGGGAATAATCCAGGGCTTTTACATAAAGCAGGAATGGTTTCCCTGATGTAGGGGCCACTAAGACCGGAGGTTTTGTAAGATACCTCTTAATGTCTTCATAAGCTTCTTGACAGGCTTGGTCCCATATGAAGGCAGTACCCTTTTTCATGAGATGGGTAAAGGGCTGGCAACGGCCCGAAAGATTTGCTATGAATCTTCTGATGTAGGCTAATCTGCCTTGCAAACCTCGGAGCTCTTTGAGGTTCCTCGGTGGATGCATGTCCTGTATGGCTTTGACTTTGTCTGGGTCCAGATGGATCCCTTTTGATGTGATTATGAACCCGAGGAATTTGCCGCTGGATACTCCTAAAAAGGATTTTGTCGGGTTCATTTTCAACTGATGAGCCCGCATTATATTGAACATCGTCCTCAGATCGTGAAGATGTTCATCTTTGCTGCGGCTTTTGACGGCAATGTCGTCAACATAGCATTCCACCGTCTTTCGGAGATGGTCGCGAAAGATCATGCTCATTGCCCGCTGGTAGGTTGCTCCGGCGTTCTTCAATCCGAAAGGCATTACAGTGTAGCAGTATACCCCCAATGGCGTCCGGAAAGAAGTATGCTTCTCGTCATCAGGATACATCTTGATCTGGTTGTACCCTGAGAAGCCGTCCATAAAAGACATCCTCTCGAACCCGCATGTGTTGTCGATCATGACATCGGTGATCGGCAGTGGGAATTCATCTTTGGGACAGGCCGTATTGAGATCACGGTAGTCGATGCAGATTCGTATTTTCCCATTTTTCTTGAGGACGGGGACTATATTAGCCACCCAATCTGGATGTTGTTCCTCCCGGATGAAGCCACAAGCAATGAGCTTATGAACTTCGGCTTCAATAGCCTCCATGATGTTTGGGCGGAACCGACGTTGTTGCTGCTTGACTGGCTTAACGTCGGGCTTGATGTTTAGACGGTGCATAGCGACCTGTGGATCAAGTCCGGGCATGTCTTCATAGCTCCAGGCGAAGACATCTATATACTCTTTCACGAGCATTATCAATTCTTCCTTTTCGATGAGTGATAAGCTTTCACTTATGAAAATAGGCTTGGGGTGATCTTGACTTCCCAAGTTGACCTGGATCACCTTGTCTTCGGTAGGCGGCTCGCGCAGCTCAAACCGCTTTTCCCATTGGAGACTTAATTGCTGGGCCCATGATTCCTCATTGGCAACCTCTGCGGGTTCCAACTGACTGCTTGAAGTCATGAGGCTTTCGAATATTCCTCCTATGCTGACATCAGAGTCCCATTCGGAGGATGAGGTCGACTGTGATGGGATCGATCCGTCGCCTTTGACCTGAACTGTTGTTGATGATGTGGGTGTAACATACCCTAACCCCCTGCGTGTACTATCATAGTAATTTGCAGGTTTTCCTCTTGGGACGGAGTTACGCATCAAGCCGCGTCTTCCTTTTCCGAAGTTTAGGCCCGCTCCCTGCTTCAGGTTGTAGCCCATCTTTTTCATAATATGGCGCGCTGATGGCGCGTAATGGAAGAACTGTGGAACTTCTGAGTCCGAGCTTGAGTCTGTAGTTGAGAATCTCCCTGGCCGGGCTCTGCCGAAGATTATCGGCGACTGTCCTTGCTTGGACGGAGGGATCACCAGTGTGGCCCCTTCTATAACCTCCACAGATGTAGTGGCCGAACTTGGCTCATGTACGGGCATGCGAAGAGAGCCATCCATAATGGATTTAATCGACTCGATGCTCACAGGATAATCAAAAGAAATATTATCATTAATTATCCATTCGCCTTCCTCATCAGAAGGGATCTTACATCGGGGATCATTAAAGCATGCTACAATTGGCTCGCCAATTAGAACGGCCGGCATGCCCGTTTCAGATTCCGAATCTGCCTCATTGCCACTTTCATCATCGTCTGGCAATGATTCTCCCGGCGTTCCACTAGCCTCTTGATATAGGAGGGCATCAGTGAAGTAGTTTTCCACCCCCTTAAAGGGTTGCTTTTCAGCGAAGACAGTTCGTACTGTCGCATCATCCTCAACATATTTGAAGCACTGATGGAGAGTGGAAGGAACGATCCAGTTGGCATGGATCCATGGTCGTCCCAGTAGCATGTTGTATGATGTGTCAGCATCAATGACATAGCACGTCACTTCTGACTTCAGGCTTCCGATCCTGCAGCGGAGCCGAATTTTTCCAAGCGGATGGCTGCTCCCGGCGTTGAAACCATATATTGTAGTGGTGGTTGCAGACAACCTGTACAGTGGTATGCCGAGGAAGTAGAGGAGCCTTTTGGGGATGATGCTGAGTGCAGACCCCGGATCGACTTGTATCCTTTCAATGCAGGTTGAACCGATATATCCGGTGTAGTACAGAGGTCGATCGTGCTTGTTGTCCTTGAGAAGCATATCTTCCGCCGTGAAGGTAATAGCAGGCACCTTTGACTGTGCGTGATGGCACTCTGAGCAGGATGGCCGCATCTCATCACCAGGAACCTCGGGCATGCATGTCAGAAAGGACTCCGAGTTGGCCAGCGCATCTCTGAGTGCCTCTCTTGTCTCTTTGGAGAGACGAAGAAGCTCGTGTATTGTGATACGAGCCGGGATATTGGCTAAGTGGGCCAATATATCAAAGCGAAAGGGCGTGGCTAACCCTTGGCCTGGCGGTTTCTTCAACACATGGTCGAACCGCACTTCCTTAGGCTTCTCTTTCCCTTTGGTCAGAACTGGAGCGGATGTCGGCATTGGTACTGACGTCGTTTGCTGTTGTATCTCGTTAGTAGACTTGTCATACTGCCTTAAGTATGACTTTCCAGACCGGGTGCCCGTCTGTTGAGGTGCATCTGCCTGCGTTGTACAGGCATGCTTCTCTTCTTCTGAATCGCTGAGGGAAGCCGAAGTAAGATTACCATCATCTGGCAGGACAGAGATGACATTGCAGGACTTGCCCCTTTTGCTGGAGTCCTTCGACGTCCGCTGTACGTCTTGGACGAGGTCAGGGTGTATCCACATAACTTCCCCTGTCTCCAATGTCAAGGGGACGAGACCCTTGTCATCTTTAGCTATGGTTGAAGAATGCTTGACTTCCAACCGTGGTGTGGGGCTGGATAGGTCCCGTCGGGAACTGTGACCTCCTGAGCAGTGCCGAACTCAAGAGTCACCATATTGGCAGTGACTTTCTTCTGTTCCGTCTTCAGTGTGAGGACTCCGGCGTCGACCAAGGCTTGAATTCTATCCTTAAGAACATAGCACTTGTCGGTAGGATGGTGGATCATCCTATGGTAGAGGCAGTATTTAGGGTCATTTGTGCGCCCTACCTCATTAGGGCGCCGAGCATCTGGCAGCTTCATCTTATTCCCTTTATGGAGCAGATGGAATATCGTGACCACCTGGTCATCTCTGAAGGAGTACTGCTTCGGAGGAAACTTGGGCTCTTGGCTGTTGACGCCGCTTTTCTTGGCCTTTGGCTGCATGTCCCCGGTCAGCTCGACGGACATAATTTCCTTCCCTTTAGCTTGGGAAGACTGCGGGAGATCGCTACGCCCTTTGTTGTTCGTGCCCCATTTGCTCCTAGGGGCGGATGGCTCGAACTTCTTAGCCGATTTCTCGGCTATCTCGGCTTGTTCGACCAATTCCTTCCAAGTATGGGCCTTGACAGCCCCCATGCGAACTTCTACTTGATCCAAGAAGTTATGTCTGCATGTTTGTAAAAGCATGGGTAAAGGCATCCCTGCTGGGCACATCAGAGATAGATTTCTGAACCGCTCAATGTATTCACGGACAGATTCGCCTTTCCTCTGCACGGTAGAAAGGAGCTTGTCCATGGTCACTTCGGTGTCATCTTCATAGAAGCGAGAGAGGAACCGAGTTTCCAGGTCGATCCAGGAATTGATAGAGCCCGGGGGGAGACTGCGAAACCAGTCAAATGCCACCCCTTTCAAGGTGCCGATGAACAACCTAGCCATGATGGCATCGTTGTTTAGAACATTACCGGTCTGAGACCGGAAATAGTAGATGTGCTGATTGGGCGAGCTCTTACCATCATACGTGTGCAACGTGGGTGGTTTGAACTTTGGCGGATATGGCACTGAATCCCATTCCAGTGGGTAGGGACGGACTACCCCCACTTTCTTCAATTCATCCTTTTGAGCCAGGGATGAAATTTGAGCTTGAAGGCCTTTAAGGACTTCGGCATCCAGGGAAGAGCCTCCCTTAGATTTCTCCGTCTTGGGCGGATCATTGCTGAGATGCCCCTCCTCGTCATGATTACTTCCGGTATCATCATTCCGGTTGCTGAGGAGCTGAGTGAGCATTTGTTGAATATTGTCAGGGCCTCTTGCTGAGTTCTAGAGGTCTGCTCCTGAGCCTCTAAACGCCGACGAAGGTCGTCATTGGCGTTATCGGCCATATTAACCGATGCTTTGTCCGTTTGCACAGAACTGACTGTTGCTGAAGAAGCATACCCGCTGTCTTCATCTTCTCCGTCAGACGATTGGGGCGATCGTCCGGATTGTGGCGGGATCAGGGCCCTTGAGGAAGAAGGCTGTTCATAATTATAGGGTATCGCTACCCTGGATCTGGTGTTTTGGAAAACACCTTCTTCATGCACCAAGACTTCAGCTAAGCCTGGGCAGTAGTCCGGATCTGGGGAGCCGAAAGGGGTGTCGTCAGAGGCTTGACTTCTTCCGCGCGGCTCTCGCCCCCTTCCGGTCATGTTGACGGATGCAGAGGCTGGATCTGGCGAGCCACTCCTTCCGAGATGCTTCATTGGGATGCGCGCAGACAGTCGATCAAAGACTGATCGCCGATATGGAGAGGTGGCAAGGGTCGGTCGTAACCGACACTGCATAGAATGGACCATCACCAACTGGCATCCACTTCGTCGACAACAGGAGGAAGTAGTCTGGAAATGCTTCAATCTCCGCTTGTCCGCCAAGAATTCTCGCAGGTCGGCCCTGTAGGGGCCTGAATAATCTGGTATATGGGGCAACGCATCGTTCCCTTTATTCCTGCGGAAAGGATTAGCACCGTATGGTGCTCTGGTTTTAGCCTCGCGACTGTAAACCCGATGAGTACGCCGAGGTACAATAGCCTTGCTTGTGAGGACAGGGCTAGCAGTAGGCATTGCTGCACTAGGAGACGGTATGATTGCCGTCTTGACTTTATGGTTGGCAGCATTGTTGGCGCAGGCGGGCATCCTGCCTTTTCCTTCATAAGAGAGGCGCGGACTTGGCGTGGCTACGCCTGAAGCTTCAGCAGAGGACTTTTGTTTAGGCTTCCATATCCGTTTTGGCAGAGGATGCATAGGTTCGCAAGGAACCTGAATAGCCACAAGCGGGGCTGTGGGGTGCTGGCAGGATTCTGCCTCTGGTTTCTGATTTGAAACCTTGGCCATGAAGACCTTCCTATGCTTCCGTGCTCGAAGCATCAGGCCACCCCCAGAGAGGACTTCTTCAAATCTTCCTTGATCGATCTGGATGATCAGGTTCTCAGAAGTGCAGGATCTGGGCTGCGGACATGTTTCCTTGTTGCGCCAGAGAACTGCGGCAGGTTTGCAGAGAACCTTTTCCGTCTCCGCAGAGACTTTGCTTGAAGATTTAGCCAGAGAAGATCTGGCTGCACCGGCTTTTCTGAATTCAGAGATAGACCTGAAGGTCTGTTCGTCGCATTGCGACACTTGATTCTCAGCAGAGGAGAATACAGTCCCCAGCGGAGTCGCCACCTTGTTTTCCATTGATTTGCAAAAGGGGAAAACTTACAAATAAAGTTTGAGGAGCTAAATTACAAGTATTCTTAAAAAGATTACAAGTAGATCTCCTCAGAGATTCTGGAGAAGTGTGCCGATAGGAGTCTGGTCAGCGCGCGACCACTTTGTCCCTTTGACGATGCGAGCGATGAGATTCCCTTCTCGCCTGGTTCCGGGAATCAGAGAATAGAGGATTGGTAGAACCCTCTTGCTACTTCTCAAAAGACCGCCTTCTATGAGGAATTCCTTCTCGCCTGGTTCCGGAAATTCCTTGAGGAAAAGGGGTTGTTAGGGTATCACCACCCTGAAAAGAGAAGTATTTCTCTTGAAGATCTCTGAATTAGAGATTGCACGGTGCATTGATGAAGAAGTCCAATCTTTGAGAAGACGCCAATCTTGCCGATGATCAATTGATGATCCTTCTGCGATCTCTGCGATCTCCTCTCTCCTCCTCCGTACCCCTGGCGGGTTATTTATAGGGAGAGCAAGGGTATAATCGTCCCCTTGAAGATATGGAAACAGATTGAACCGAATCTGTTTGAATCTGGAAAGTAGCCTTGCTGCGAGGCTAGAATAGCTTCCGCGGAGCTAGAAAATGGCAAGTCGGTTGATCTATTTTGATCCTTTCCATATTATTGGGAGATTCTCCTTGATCCTCTTACTCGTTTCAAGAGAGTCAAGAGATTGCGGCAATCACCTGCCATATTTGAATCCTGATTGGATTTGATTTGCTTGAATCCGATCTCATCAGGAGATTTGATTGGTCAAAGGTTGATCATAACAGGCTGATAGCGGAGCTGCCCGCTTTGAAGCTCATAGCGGAGCTAGAGGCAATTCCTAGCGAAGTCCGAAAAGAGGCTTTTCGGCGAAGCTGTCAGTTAGCTTCCTGGCGATGCTCTGGATGATGCTAGCCTCTCATACGAGGCTATCTCTTTGGGCTAATGTAATGCTAAATGCTAGCATTTTAGACCTGCTGAGGTCTGTTTAGAAACAATCCGGGTTCACTGTTCTGCTTGCTGGATCAGTGGAGTCCAAACTGCTTCTTTGTCCCTTGGAGGTGGGTGAAAACTGGTCTTCAGCTCGTCTGTCCCTTGTCTTTTGTAAATGTCAACAAGTTTAGACATCGTTCGGACCAATGAGAATCTTGTCTTTTTTAAGTGTCAACAAAGGCTAAGTTTCAAGGAAGAAGGAGATGGCAAGGAGGCAAAGAAGAAAGAAAAATTATTTGCTTTAATTGCCAAAGACCGGGACACATTGTTGCGGAGTGCCCGGATAAAGTAAAGCCCTCCACCTCAAAGAAGCCTTACAAGAAGAAAGCATTGAAGGCTACATAGGATTCCGAGAGCGAATCCGAGGAGGAAATTGACACCGCCAACATGTGCTTTATGGCTAATGAAAGCACAAGCAAGGTAACCCCTTCCACTTCTTTTGATAATGATCTTTCCATGGATGAAATAGGAGAAGCATTTGTAGAACTTTCACATAACTATGATTTTCTTAAGAAAAAATTTTAAAAATGAAAAAGGAAAATGAGTCTCTTAATCATCAAGTTTTTACTCTTTCCAAAGAAAAAGATGAATTACTTTCCACTCTTATTTCCACCCAAAAAGATTTTGACAACTATAAGATTTCATGCAAAGGTAAATTTCCACAAGTTGATAAAAATGAAATTACCATGCTTAAGGAGAAAATTGATTCTTTAGGAGTAGTTTTGAAAAAGTGTGAATTTGATAAAAATAGACTTGAGGCTATGTTTCCTAAGAAACAAGCCCCTAAGAAACAATCTCATGTTCATGCTCATGTTCATACCACACAACCTCTACATCATGCCAAACCCCACAAACATGCTCACACTTCACACACACACATCATGCATTCATGTATGGTAAAGTGTTTTCATGTTCATATTGTGGCCGTAAAGGTCACTTAGTTAAGTTTTACTATGATAGACTAAATGCATCTCGTCATAATATTTGGGTTCGAAACACTAACTTTCAAGGACCCAAGAAAATTTGGGTACCAAAATCAATGAATTTGTTAAATGATGTAGGTACCTTCCAAAGCCCAACGACGTAGAGGATTGTGGTATCTTGATAGTGGTTGCTCAAGGCACATGACTTGGGACATCAACAACTTTGCAACCCTATCAAGATACCATGAAGGTGGCACCGTCACCTTCGGAGATGATGCCAAGGGTAAAGTCATCGGTATCGGTAATGTTAAACTTGGTACATCCCCTTTAATTGAAAATGTTGTTTTAGTTGATGGCCTCAAGCATAACCTCTTGAGTGTTAGTCAACTTTGTGATAAAGGTTTTGATGTAGTTTTTGATAATGTAGTTTGTAAAGTAATTGATAGAATTTCTAATATTTGTGTGTTTTCCGATTTTCGTGAAAATAATGTTTATATGATTGATATGTCTAATATGTCTTGTAATATTACTTATTTAAAAGCCCTCGATGATGACTCTTGGTTGTGGCATAGAAGATTAGGCCACATTTCTTTTGACCATATATCTAGGTTAAACACAAAGGAAATGGTGAAAGGTATTCCTTACTTGAATTTTGAAAAGGACCGGGTTTGTGACGCATGTCAATTTGGGAAATAAACCAAGTCTTCTTTCAAGTCAATCAAGGATATCATGACATCTTGTCCTTTGGAGTTGATCCATATGGATTTGTTTGGTCCTACTCAAACCAAAAGTCTAAGTGGGAATCGTTTTGCATTTGTTTTAGTTGATGACTTTTCACGCTTTACTTGGGTTTTCTTTCTTGAACACAAAAACCAAGCCTTTTCACATTTTCAAACCTTTAAGAAAAGAGTTGAAAAGGAAAAAGATATTTCAATTTTAAGAATAAGAAGTGATAGAGGAGGTGAATTCATTAACCTACCCTTTACCACTTTTTGTGAAGAACATGGAATAAAGCATGAACTATCTTGTCCTAGAACTCCACAACAAAATGGAGTAGTTGAACGGAAAAATAGAACATTGCAAGAGATGGCTAGGACAATGCTTAGTGAATATGGTCTACCACATTATTTGTGGGCCGAGGCCGTTAATACATCATGCTACATATCAAATCGTGTTTTCTTGTGTAAAATACTTCAAAAACTTCTTTTGAAATGTACTTTTCTAGAAAACCAAATGTTTCATATTTCAAAGTTTTTGGATGCAAATGTTTTGTTTTAAATACAAAAGATAACTTAGGAAAATTTGATGCTAGATCTTATGAGGCAATTTTTGTGGGTTATTCTAATACTAGTAAGGCTTATAGAATCTTCAATAGTCATCTTTGACTATTGAGGAATCTATACATGTTAAGTTTGAAGAATCTAATTTGCTTGTTAAGAATGTTGTAGAAATAGATGCATTGGATGAAGACTTGGAGAAAGTGACCTTGGAGGATACACCTACGATGGAAGGCAAGCCAAAGGATGATGAAGGAAGTGAAGCTAAAGTAGAGGAGGCTCAAGAAAATGAAATTCAAACAATTGAAGTAGAGCCTACTCAACAACTTCCAAAGGATTGGAGATACAACCCACATCATCCCAAGGACCTCGTTATAGGTGAAGTATCTAAAGGGGTAACCACTCGTTCTAAACTTCATGATTTTTGTGGGCACTATGCTTTTATTTCTCATGTTGAACCCAGAACGTCCTCGAAGCCGAGGCCGATTCATATTGGTTGCTAGCCATGCAAGAGGAACTCAATCAATTTGAGCGCAACCAAGTTTGGCACCTTGTTCCTAGGCCCCACGATAGACCAACAATTGGTACTAAGTGGATCTTTAAGAACAAGTTAGATGAATCGGGTAACGTTGTTAGGAATAAAGCTAGGTTAGTTGCCCAAGGTTACACTCAAATCGAAGGAATCGATTTTGAAGAAACCTTTGCACCCGTAGCACGGCTTGAAGCCATACAGATGACACTAGCATTTGCCTCATATAAAGATTTTAAATTGTTTCAAATGGATGTTAAGAGTGCTTTTTCTAAATGGTTTTATTGAAGAGGAGGTGTATGTTGAACAACCCCGGGTTTGTTGATCCTACACATCTGGATTTTATTTTTAAACTAGATAAAGCTCTTTATGGTTTAAAACAAGCCCCTAGAGCTTGGTATGAAAGACTTTCTTCATTTTTAATTTTAAATGGTTTTAAGAAAGGTAAAATTGACACAACTTTATTTACAAAACATGTAGAAAATGATATTCTTATTGTGCAAATTTATGTTGATGACATTATTTTTGGTTCTACTAATGAATCCCTTTGCCAAGCTTTTGAATCATGCATGAAGGAAGAATTTGAAATGTCTATGATGGGGGAACTCAATTATTTTCATGGACTTCAAATCAAGCAAAGGAAGGATGGGATCTTCACCAATCAAGCCAAGTACACAAAGGAACTAATCAAAAGGTTCGGGCTTGAAGGAGCTAAAGTGAGCAAAACTCCCATGGCAACAACTACAAAACTTGATAAGGATGAACAAAGTAAAAGTGTAGACATTAAACTTTATCGTAGCATGATAGGTAGTTTGTTATATTTAACGGCTTGTAGGCCGGATATTATGTTTTCCGTTTGTCTTTGTGCACGTTTTCAATCTTGTCCTAAAGAGTCTCACATAATTGCGGTTAAACGCATAATTAGATACCTTAAGGGTACTATTGAAATGGGTTTGTGGTATCCGAAAACCGGACTATTTGAAATGAAGAGTTTTTCGGATGCCGACTATGCGGGTTGTAGGGTAGATAGGAAGAGCACAAGTGGAACATGTCAATTCCTAGGTAATTGTCTTGTATCTTGGTCTTCCAAAAAGCAAAATTCGGTAGCCCTTTCAACCGCCGAGGCGGAGTATGTTGCAGCCGGAGCTTGTTGTGCACAAGTTCTTTGGATGAAACATACTCTCCTTGATTATGATTTGCATTTTGATCATGTTAAAATATTTTGTGATAATACTAGTACAATTCATATGACAAAGAATGCAAATCAACATAATAAAACCAAACACATTGACATTAGATATCACTTTATTAGAGATCATTATGAGAAAGGTGATATTGATATTGATTATGTTTCTACCGATTTTCAACTTACTGATATTTTTACCAAACCATTAGATTATGCTAGATTCTCTTTTATTTGTGGTGAGTTGAATGTTTGCATTATGGATTCTTAAAGATAAATTTTTTTTTTTTGTTTAACCCTCTTTGATGTATGACAAAAAGGGGGAGAAAAAGAATAAGTTTGTTGTTTATTGTTTAAAAAGAATAAGTTTGTTGTTTATTGTTTGTTTGAGTTTTTGACAAAACTATGTGTTTTATGCTTTATGTATTTTTGCTTCTCATAGTCATTCTTTATACATAGCATTATTTGAGGGGGAGCTTTCCAAGCTCTTCTTCCCTTTTTGTTTAAATAACTTATATGTTTTGTCATCATCAAAAAGGGGGAGATTGTTGGCCCAAGGTTACAATCACTAGTTTTAGTGTGTTTTGATGATTACAAAACATATATAGTTATTTGTACTAATCATGTTTGTTGTTTTAGTGTGTTTCAGGGTTCTAATGAAACTAGAAATTTTCTTCCTTAAAGGAAGGAGTTTTGACTCAAGTCACCTCAATTCGGGCTCAAGTATCAAGCTTGCAAGATCATATGGAGAAGCCCACTTGAAGAACTTGTAGTCCTTTAGAACAAATGTAAGAAATAGTTTGTTAAAGTTTGAGTTTTGAAAAATTGGCTCTAGGATACACACACACATATTTTTATACAAGTTTTCATGTTTAGCTTTTATCCTTAAAATTCATGCATTGGTATATATACATGACTCCAACTTTTTACAAAATGAATATCATGTTTAAATCATGTATGTATACTCTTTCTAGCATGATTTACAATACTTCAAAATGTTTTACAAAAATTCCAAGTTCTGGTTCTTACTGTTTTTCTATTTCAGGCAATACCAGCCGACCGGACCGGTCGACCGGAGCTTGTATCCAGGACGTGCACGCTTGTGCATTTTTGTCGGCCGACCGCCGGGTCGACCGACTGAAAGCAGTTTTGCGCTCGGGTTTACTGGGTCGACCGCCCGGTCGACCGCCTTCAGAAAACTGTGTTTTATTCTAGAGGACGGTCGACCGGACCGGTCGACCCGAGCCCAACGGCTCCTTGCCAGCAGGGCGGACGGCCGACCGGACCGGTCGACCGCCAGGCCTGCAAAGCCCCAACGGCTCTTTCCTCTTTGGTGAATTTCTGAAAATCTGTTTTTGGTCTGTTTTGTGGCAGATTTTCTCTGAACTTTAGGGATTATTTTCTGATCAAATAAGCTTTATTTTAAAGTGTTTTAATCCCTTTCTCTCCCTATAAATAGAGGAGAATTGTCTCTTGCAAGATATCAAGAAAAATTCTTAAGTTTTCAAAGTTTTAAAAAGAGAAGAAAAGTTTTAAGCTCTCCATTTTCCCATTCATTCTTGAGCTTGTTTTCAGTTGTGTTTTCTAACAAGATCATTCTACAACTGAGTTTTTCTCACTACACTTCTTAGAGCCAAAATTTCCTACTCAATCTATAAGGAAGTTGTAAAGAGAGAAGTGTTTGTAAAGAGTTTGTGATCCCTTTAGAGATCACTTGGCTACTTGTTACTCTTTGTTCATCTTGTGGAGACACCTCTTCGGTAGAGGTTCTTGTAAGTGGTGGAGCTCGGTGCTCCGGTCTTTGGTAGACCTTGTAAGCGTCCTCGGTGGATAGTGAAAACCCTTCACGGAGGTGAAGGCGGGGAGTAGAGCGGTGGCTCGAACCTCGAAACAAATACTTGTGTTTGCGGTTGCCTTCTTGCTCTTACTCTATATTTCGCTCTACTTTCAATTGCTCTTTATTGCTTATTGTTTCATGTACTTGTGATATTTCTTGTGTGCACTTCAACATTGCATATTATACATTCATTGATAATTTGTCGATCAAGTCTCATACAACAAGATTGCATTGCGCACCTCTAACTCATATCCATAGGAATCAGGAGGAAGGAGTTCAGAACCCTTCACCGGGTATTCGGCTCTTAGTCTTGTTTTGAGAGATCGTTGCATCATTCATCCATACTTGTTTTAAAAAGATTGTTAGATTAGCATTTACACCTATTCACCCCCCCCCCCCTCTAGGTGTTTTCAGATTTGCCGTTTAGTAAGGCAATTTTCCATACCTCTTGTATACCCTCCGTGGTGTTCACCACTCACAGCATTAAGAATTGGGGTCAGAACATGTGGGTCATTTTGCTTTGACAAATCAACCCCTTGAACTAAAGCCTCCTCACGAACATTTTCCTACACAATTTTAAATTGAAAGAAAGAATTTAAGTGAAAGAATTCTCTAACCTACTTAGGCTAAAACTTGCTCAAATTTCTCACGCATATCAAGAGAAAAAATAGAATAAAATGAAGTCACTCATTTGACTAAGTTGGGTTTGCAACCCAATCAACATCTCCTCTGCGCTGTACAGCTTGTGCTTCTGCGGCAATGGTCGTATTTATTGGCTTGCCGGCTCCTGCGCCCACTAATCTACTTTGATATTTGTTTGTATTCCCAAATACGGCTTTGATGTACCGATCTTGTATATCATCTGGTAGTCGCTCAAACTCAATTCCTTGGCTCTGGATTCGAAGGATGGATTGAGTAAACTCCTAGGCGAGGGCAGCCTACATAAAACCCATAGCATAATATGCCAAATTTAATTGATTAATTTTTTAAACCCAAGTATTATTATAATATAAGATACTAACTGTGATTATATTTGCTTTGCCTTCTCTCTCTGCATCCTTCTCTGCATTCTCCTTCCCCTTTGTTTCTTTCGAGGTATATACGCCTCTTTAGCAACCTTATCAATAGTTATTGGACCACCTGCGTTCTTTACCTGTTTATATAAAAAATAATAAGCTCTTATTATCCCATTCCATTTTAAAAATTTTAAATCATGATAGTTGAAAAGTAGAGAAAGAATCAATATAGTTTCTCACCATGTAATACTCTAGGTTCGCCATGGACATAAACCCCAACGAATGATCTTGCTCATTCTATAATCGATTTTCTTGAGAAATCTTTTGACTTTTTCTACAAACATTCAAAATATTGAGTAAGTAGTATTTATAACATATTAAATTTATTTATCACATGATATATTACCTTGAAATGGTCAGTGATCCAGTATGTCATCAAAGCTGCAAAATGAATAGGGTCCCACTCTAGTGGGAAGATAATAGAACCAATCAAAATCATTGTATAAGGCTCGAAATGTTGTGATCTTGATTCATGCCTTCATTGACCTATTGCCTTACATATTTTTGCGAAGACATATTTTCAAGCATTTGAACAATCATTCATAATAAAGTAAAGCCACATGTACAGTACATCTCCAAAAAATAAAGGAAATGAATAAATAACAATATAAAAATTCTTAAATAGCATCAAGACTACATTAAAATGTGATGCATCATGGCATGATTAGGTTTTTAACTATTTAATTAATATTTGTTTAAGATGTTAAGTCATATACCTGAAGATCCCTCCATGTAGCACTAAATAAACTCCAAGGCTGACTTTTCCAATCATAATATATGTTTCAAATATCAGATCGTCTCACTAGTATGCCAAGGTAATTGTTGAAACTATTACCCCATGAACCAACTGGACAGCCTTTGTGCTCCATCACAGTCTTACTCTTTTGCTCGTTACTTTGGGGTAATTGTTGAAATTTAAACCCATTAACACAATATGTCTCATATCTATTGACACTTGCAACTGGACTATTAGAAAGATGAACAATGCATTGTGGGATTTCTATTCTATGAGATAACAAGTCCAGAACCTAAAATGACAAAGATCGTTTTCAATATAAATATGCATGCAATTTATAATTGTTATTGATTTGAGAAGGTGTGTTAATTATTATAGAAGAGAATAGAATAACCATACATGATCTTGAAACCAAAATGCAAATTCTTTCCTGTGCCTATTATCAAGCTGCCTTCATGTTGTTTTTCCCTTCTGGTGCCTCTTCAACTCTTCAAAATGCTTACAAACAAAATAATAAAGAAATATTTAATATTGAAGTATCAGAAAGATGAATCACATAAAGAGTTATCTACAAAGGGTGACAAGTTGGTACCTGGGATATTCTTTTACTATGTGAAAATTGTTCAATACATATTCAGGCGCCTGCACTAAAAAGTGCCTAGGATAGTCTCTATCCTCACCTTGGAAGAAATAGCATGCACTCTCCTTGTTACGAGCTGGACAAGTAGGCCTTGTCTCAGTCCCTCGTAAGTAATGAGGTGAAAATAATGCATTCGTCTGCTATATAGTTTTCACCAATTGACCCTTCTGGATGAGCTCGATTATAAACTTGATGCTTTAGATAAACCAAACACCTAATAGTGTCCACTATATATAATTATAGTGAATTATTGAAGGAAAAAAATTTATGAACTATTTACTTTATGCATGTAGGTTACCTCTCAATCGGACACATCCAGCAAAAAGTAACTAGTCCCACAACTTTAGCCTCTGTAACTAGAAGAACTCTGAGGTTTACCATAACCGTAAAGAACGATGGTGGGAAGATCATTTCAGGCTTACATAATATTTTCACAATTAGCTTTTCCAGCTTATCAAATTCGGCTATATCTATGAATTTTGAACATAGTTGATTAAAAAATCCACAAAACTCAATCATCACTTTGGCCACTTCAGGATTTAAGTTATCTCGTATTGCAACTGGGAGCAATTGATGAAAAAGAACATGACAGTCTTGGGTCTTAAGTCCAACAATCTTCCTCTCATTCACTTGCACATAATTCGATATATTGGAGAAATACCCATCAGGGGATTTCACCGATTTAAGCACCTGAAAAAAATTTGCATTTCATATCTGGACATTGAGAAAATTGATGGAGAAATTTCGCACTTTTCATTTCCAAGATCTATTGCCTGGAGGCTCTTTCGAATTTCTAGAGCCCCAAGATCCAATCGAGCTCTTATATCATCCTTGGATTTCTTGGGATCCTGTAGAAGTGTTGCAAAAATGTTGTCGCAAACATTCTTCTCTATATGCATAACATCTAGATTGTGTCTAATTTTCAGAGCTGTCCAATATGGCAATTGAAAGAATATACTTTTCTTCTTCCACCCAGGAGGCATATCTGGTATAGGTTCTCGTTAGAATTCTTTGCACGCCTCTTACGCTTTTTCATATTACCATTTTCCTCAGAAAAATACTGATCCTTACCGAACTTCACGTTAATATCTTCAGAAAACTGCTCAAGAATCTCTGTACCAAAGTTACCCTAGGTGGTCCTCTGTTTTCAACTTTGCCGTTAAATTTTTTTCTTTATCTTACGATATGAATGTTTTTCTGGGAGCCAACATCTATGACCCCTAGAGCTTTTTGATCTAGGATCTTTCACTCACCGTCGGACATCTCCTTCGGCTTTTGGGCCTTTCCAGCGAGAGGAAAATAGAGATCTTTCTTGTATAGGTAGTCTTCGATCTGCATCTTTCAGAACCTGTAATTCACGCCATTGAATCTTTCAACTCTAATCTTTCCTTTGTCCGTCATTATGGACCTCACATTGATACCAGTTGTTGGGATCGACAACAGCGCGGAAGACGAAAAGATGCAAAAAAATAGATTAATCAAAGACATCAGAAATTACGTGAAAAATTCAAATAGGAAAAAACCCTCGGTGCCGCATACAAATTCGCTATTTATTAGAGAGATTACAGGGGAGAAGAAGAGAACCCCATAGCCGCTCTATACAATGTCACTCACAATAGTATAATCTATTGATGCTTTATCGCTTGCTTAATCTTAATGACGGGGCATCCCATTTTATTGAAAAGTTAGGGTTACAAGTTGTGAGATCTCTTAACTGTCATTGACATTTTTCTTAAGTTTTGCTTACAAAGAAGTTTCTGAACTAGACCGCTTCCAGGCTGAACTGGGCCTCTTTTAGGCTGGACAGGGCCTCTTTCGCTAACCACATCAAATTCGCTACGGAGTGCTCCTCTGACTATGTGTTTTGGAGTGATCTTCTGCTCCGGAGACTCCGCCACTCCGGAAGGCTCTATCGCTCCACCCTTGCCGTTAACTTGAAACTCTAAACTCGTCTAATATTTTGACCTGGAAAGCTCCGCCATCGCTCCAGAATTATCATGTTGACTCGTGGCGACAGTCCGTTATGACAATTAATTGGCGCCACAATTTAGCAGGGGTCATGTTAACAATGGAAAGGATCCAAACCCGTATTCAAATAGAAATGTTCTCCTCACGAAACTACACTACAGACGAAAAGAACACAACTAATGAAACAAATTTAGATCCCAACTCAGAAGAGGATCCCAACTAATTAAACAAATAATACAGCCATCACCAATTCAGAATCCTTCTCCGTAGAGAGCAGTCTGGTGCACAACATCCAAAATCACTGTAGATGGATGTACATGTAATTAACGTACGCGCATAATGAACAATGATGTATGAGATGCAAGCATATAGACAATAATTAATGTCCACATTCAGACTACTCATATTCAATGTATTCACGTCCCAATCAATTAACATGAAGCTCTACGGCACGCGCAAGTCACCCTCCAACAACACCATGAGACAAGTGAAAAATTGAACAACATTTCACACGCACTTGGAGCTCTCTATATAAAGCCCTGCATGCATCCTTAATGGCCTCATCAACTCATAATCATTTCAAATTTAGATCCATTCATTTAGCATAATATAGTATAATCCTTGTCCCCAATGGCCTCGCCAACAATTAGGTGCCTATTTTTGGCCTTGTCGATCTTGGCCATATCGGCTACTTACGCTGCCTCTTCTCGCGAGCTGAGCGAAGTGTCGATGATGGAGAGGCACGAGCAGTGGATGGTTAAGCACGGGCGAGTGTACAAAGATGCTGCAGAGAAGGCGTATCGTTTTGAGATATTCAAGAGCAACATGGAGCTCATAGAATCGTTCAACGCCGGAAACAACAAGTTCAGGCTAGGCGCCAATCAGTTCGCGGATCTCACAAACGAAGAGTTCCGGGCTCGTAATGGATTCAAGCCTTCGGCATCTAGGAGCGCGACGAGCTTCAGATATGAGAATGTTACTGCACTGCCAGCGAGCATGGATTGGAGAACCAAGGGTGCAGTTACTCCTGTCAAGGATCAAGGCCAATGTGGTGAGTTAGCGAGCAACTTAAATAACTTAATTAATTTACATAATTAAATTACAAAAAAAAAAACAACAAAATATTGTGATTTATCCTTCTTCATCGTTTTCTTTTAACGGCTAAAAATAGAAAAATTATACCATCTCCACTCCCTTTCTTAATTTATAATACATCTTCAAGAGAATTTCAGACGATCTAGCTTAGATGGCCAAGTATCAAAATTGAATTTCAAAAAGCTTGTGAATTTCATTTGAAAACAAAAAGAAGAAAAGAAAGAAATTGAGTATCATATGTAAACTTTTCGAACAGGATGTTGTTGGGCCTTCTCTGCGGTGGCTGCAACAGAAGGAATCAACAAATTAAGCAGCGGCAAGCTCATCTCCCTCTCTGAGCAAGAGGTTGTCGATTGCGATGTCAAAGGTGAGGACCAAGGATGCAATGGAGGCCTAATGGACGACGCGTTCAAGTTCATCATCAAGAACAAAGGCCTCACCACAGAATCCAACTACCCATACCAAGCCGCCGACGGCACCTGCAACACTAAGAAGGCGGCATCACATGCGGCCGCCATCACCGGCTACGAAGATGTCCCGGCAAACAGCGAGGCTTCACTCCTCAAGGCCGTGGCCAACCAGCCAGTCTCCGTGGCCATAGATGCCGGTGGCTTTGCTTTCCAATTGTACTCTGGCGGTGTCTTCACAGGTGATTGTGGTACTGATCTTGATCATGTGTGACTGCCGTCGGTTATGGGACGGCCAGTGACGGGACAAAGTACTGGCTTGTGAAGAACTCATGGGGATCATCGTGGGGCGAGAATGGGTACATAAGGATGGAGAGGGGTGTGAATGCCAAGGAAGGGCTCTGCGGTATTGCCATGCAAGCCTCCTACCCAACTGCTTAAGAAAAACATAGTCTCTGCTTGCTGCTGCTTATGTTGTCCAAAACTCTTGCTACAGTTCATGTTAATATATAGCTAAGAGGTTTGGTTCTTGTTATATTTTCTTGTGCTTCTTCCTTCCTCAAGTTGAACCACTGTAAATGAAATCTATAACATCAAGGAATGGATATTTATGTTTATGTTCTCACGGATAGCTTACTCTAGCGCCAACCTTAAGAATCTAACAAGTGAATAGGTCAAAATTAAAATCTATTTCCACTAGCTAGGTCTTTTTTTGGGGACAAGGCTCAACCTAGCACATTAAACCCAACCATATGTAGGACAAGTTTAGGCATCCATGTCCTAAAAGTTTTGGGCAATTTATTTAATAAATTCTATCTTCAAATTTAATTTCAAAAATATACCTCTCTCAAATTTGTTTCAAAAATTAAACTCTGACAGGCCAGCTCGGCCCCACTTAGGCGCGGGACGTTTCGCCTCGCCAGCATGGTGGGCTTTTGTCGCGGTCGACGGGCTATTTTTGGTTTGTGGTTGACAACCCGGGACCAAATGTCCTATTTTTTGAGCTTTCAAAGCTCGATCCCGGGTTGGCAACTTCGGCCTAAAGTGATGTAGAAGATCAGAAGGGCAAGGCAAGACAAACAGTAGACCAAAAACATTTGACCTATCGACATCCTTAGTTTGAACTGTCGATAAGCTTTCTCGAGAGACAAAAAATTTTCAGACCTGTCGACAGCATCCTTCTAACCCGTCGAAAGGCTTTTACAGTAAGTCAAAAGATTACAGACATGTCGACAGCTCCCTTCAACTGTCGATAGGCCCATGGCGTATCAGAGTATCCTAGTTCATTTAGGAGTTATTTTCTGCGTCCATTTTGAATTCCAATTTATTTATTTTCTATTTTTTTAATGTTAGTTCATAGTTAAAGAAGTACTCTTATTTTACTTGCCTATATAAAGGCCGTTGTATCCTATATTTTGATATTTCAACTTTTAATCAATATATTTTTTAGTTTTCCTCATATTTGCTCATGGATTCGAATTGTTCTCTTTAGTTAGTGGATTCAGGTTGCGTTGCTCATGGATTCGAGTGTTGTATTTGTGGATTCGAACACGATTTCTCTACCTGAAGGATTCTTCAGGGTTTATTGGCGCTAGAATGAGATCTAACCGGCGTCGTTCGTCTTCTTCACTTTTCCGTCCCGCGTCAAGTGGTATCAGAGCTTCGGCAAATATTTTGACGATATCCGGAGACAACGACAAGTAGTACAGCCTCTCCATGAAAGTAGATGTTGTTGAAGGGAGACTTGGCGTTCTTGAATCGACCATGAACAGTATGGTATAAGAAATCAAGAAGCTATATATCAACCTCGATAATTGAAACCTAGTCGATGGTGCATACTGAAGCAGGCATGAACGTTCATCGAACAATCTTCCTCCACCACCCCACCTTCATCAGATAATCCTCATCCACCACCTCCACATCCTTCAAACAATCCTCACCCACAACCTCCATCACTAAACCAATCACCTCCAATTTATCCACCACCAGTTCAACCACCCCCTGAAATTATCAACCACCCTCATATCCACCATACTCAAATCAACCACCCCCATATCATCTATATCAATACTCTACACCACCAAACTACTCTCTACGACATCCTCAAATTGACGAATTCTCTGACAAGGAGTTCAACAACCCCAATTATCATTATGATGACTTTGGAGATGATGACCTAGCCTACGGAAGGCATGAAAGATCGTTAATCTTAATCCAAATAGGAGAGGAGGGTTTTCTAACCCTAACAAGGAAGCTAGAGTCCCCATATCCTAATCATGGTAGGGAAGAAGGATACCCAAATCCTCATGAGTATAGGATGAAGGTTGACATCCCCTCTTTCAACGAAAATTTAGATATTGAATCTTTTCTGGATTGGATCTATGAAGTGGATAAATTCTTTGACATGGCTTATGTCCCCATGGAGAACAAGTAAAATTTGTGGCATACAAACTCAAGGGAGGCGCAGCCGCATGGTGGGATCAATTGCAAGTCTCACGAAGGCGTCAAGAAAAGCGACCTGTGATGACATGGAGGCGTATGAGGTAACTTTTACGAGGTAGATTCCTTCTACCTGATTATCAACAAATCCTCTACAATTAGTTTGAGCAATGAAGGCTAGGTACAAGGACTGTGACAACGTACACGGAGGAGTTCTATCGCCTCGCATCGCGGTGTGATTTATCTCTGACTGAGGACAGCAAATTTTGAAGTACATCCACGGGTTAAACTACCCCATCTAAGAACATGTTGCCATTCAGGATGTGTTCTCTGTCGATGAAGCTCAAAATAAGGCTATGAAGATCGAGAGGTTATAAAGTAAAGTTTCACCTTCCAGGTATCCTTTATCAATCGAAGAGGCCATAGGAGATGACGGTGTCCCACCGAGCTCCACGATGACATGTCAACCAATAGTATAACCACCAACCAAAGCCTCTACATCAACACCAACAACAAACCTCGAGATCGCAAAGAGCAAAGACAACCTTACACCAAACCCGAGTTGGCAAGTGTTACAAGTGTGGTGAACCTGAACACAAGTCTAATGAGTGCCTAAAGAGGAGGCCTATCGATTAGCAGATTATGAAGATGAAGAAGATGTGTTAATTGAGACAGAGCCGGAGGATTCTGATTTCGCCGAAGAACATGGCGATCCCATTGCTTGTGTTATTCAGAAAGTGCTTTGAAGCTAAAAGATCCCTGACACCATGCAGACACATCAAATCTTCTATTTAAGGTGTTCGGTCAAGAATAAAATCTGCAATCTTATCATTGACAATGAAAGCTACAAGAATATCATCTCTAGAGTACTTGTGGATCTGTAACACCCCGTTCCCGGAATACATACTTAGTTATGTATTCAGATTCTCAATCGTATATTTTGATTTACTTTCTGTATTTATTTTTAATGATTTATGCGATCATTTTGCATTGGATCCGGATTCGTGGACTCAGAGTCAGCCCTAGTCTGAACCGGGGATTCAATCCTAAGTATTACTTGATTTGGTCTTTTCGGTAGTCAGAATTAACTGATTTCAGTTTCAAACATTATTTTCTAGTATTTTAGATTTTTCATAATTTTCTTAAATTTTTCAGAATTTAATTGCAAAATCTTTAAAGCTGGTATCGACCAGTGCCGCCGATCGATTTTCGGATTTTTAATTTACAAACGGAATTAAATTTTTAAAAACTATTTTCATATTTTTTTTCTTAGGATCGTATTTTCTATCTTGACACATTTTTGAAGATTTTTTCTAAATTTATCAAATTCCACTAGATTTGGTGTCTGCTAGTATTGCTAGCCGATTTCAGAATTTTTAGTTTACAATCAGAATTGAATTTATAGAATTCACTTTCACATTATTTTTTAGAATCATATTATCTCTTTTAATACATTTTCTGAGATTTTTTTTGAATTTATCAAAATTTGGTCAGATTTGGCGTCGACCAATATCGCCGGAAGATTTCAGGATTTTTATTTTGAAAATAAAATTTAATTTCTAAAAACTGATTTCATATTGTTCCTTAGAGAGATGTTTTCTACCTCTGAAATTTTTTGGAGATTTTTCTGAATTAGTCGATATTTTTCGATAATATAATAATATTATTATTATTTGAGAATCTTCCCTTCTTCCTTTTCTTTTTTCTTTTTCTTTTTCCCTGTCACCCTCCGGATATCCCAGACCTACCACCCATCAATCCTCTATCCCATCACCTTTCCCCCTTTTTCTTTTTTCTTTTTTTTCCTTTTCTTTTCTTTCCTTCTTCTCTTCTTCTCCTCCTTCCCTCTTCTCCTTCTCTCCCCTTCACTCGACCGACGTGGCTTCTGCCCACCCAAGCTTCGGGGACACCCCCACTGCGCCGGCGACCTCCACGACCTCCCCCACTCCTTTTCTTTCCCTATTTCTTTTTCCTTTTTCTTTTTCTTTCTTTTCTTCTCCTTCTTCTCCTCTTCTTCTCTATCTTCTTCATCTCTCCCCAGATCTGCGCCACCTCGGCCTTCCCGACCTCCAGTGAGCTTCGCTCCTCTGATCTCCTCTCCCCTTCTTCTTTTTCTTTCTTCTTTTTCTTTCTTTTTTCGTTCCCTTTTTCTTCTTCTCTTCTTCTTTTTCTCTTCTTCTTCTTCTTCTCTCTCTTCCTATGGATCTGATCCACCCAATCTGTCGCATGGACCATCGCTGCCCATCCCTGTTGACCGTCGATGACCCAGGGGGCGCTGCGCCATCCCTGGCCGGCTAGCCCCTCTTCCCTTTCTTCGATCTTTCTATCTTCTCTCTCTCTCTCCCCTCCCCTTCTCTCTCTCCTCTTTGTTTGGGCGCCGCCGGTGGCCAGGGCCACCATCGGCCACCCCCTGGCAGGCTTGGCCACCGTCGGTCACCCCCTGGCCGGTAGAGCCGGCCAGACTCTCCCTTTCCCTTCTCTCTCCCCTGTTGTCTCTCTCTATTTTCTCTCTCTTCTTTCTCTCTCTAAATCTCTCTCTACTTTCACTCTCTACAAAATGTCCCATCTCTATTGTGATGGTGGGTATCGTCTGGCCATGTGTGCATGTGTTTTAGGGATTTTAGGATTTTACTACAATTTTTAGAGATTTATAGGCGAGTGTTCTTGCATTTCTGGGTACCCCGCTTCGACGGGTGTTTTTATTGTAATATTTGGGATTTGTATTGTATTTCTGGGTATGTATGTTTGTATTGGTGGAATTGTAGTAGACATGTGTATTTATATCAGTGTGCATATATTCTTGTATCCTGTAGACCAAATACTGAGATTTGTACGTGGCTGAGTGCCTAGGACTGTTTGTAGTAGACCTGTAACTAATGCATGTACTAGTGTAGTTTATTTCCTGCACGTATATCATGCCTGTGACATTACTTATTACTGCTTTATAACATGCGTAGCTGACCCTTCGTGGTTGTTTAGCCTCCGGCACTCTACTCGGCCTCCGGGCTCTACACTCAGCCTCCTGACTTCACCACTCTACAGTAGTCTAGTTATTGCCATGTTGATATGTGTGCCCGTGTGGTACTAACTTTTTGTGCAGGTACTATACCCAACCTTGGGGATGCGTTCAGCCTCTGGTCTTTCTATACCCAACCTTCGGGTTGCGTTCAGCCTCCGAGCTCTCATGCTCCCCTGATAGGTGAGTTTAGTATACAGTACTAGCTTGCTAACTCTGCTCGAGTGTAGTTACACCGTGAGCGATAGCTGTACGTTATCGTGGTATCGTCACGAGCAGTAACTACATCAAGCATGATAGCCTCTAGCGCGCAAGCCTCGCTCCAGTTTGTCTAGCTCCGCTTGATTGTTCGCTTGCTTGCTTGCTCGCTAAACGATTCCTTTGCCTGCTATCCATATATGCATGTGTGATATATGGTACTAACATCTCCCGCAGGTTCATACTCAGTCTCTGGGCTTAACCTCTCTGAGGTTTATTAATGTCCTCTGCACTTTCTAGCTACTCTTGGAAAGGCAGCTTAGCGCTCAGCATTTTATCCCTAAGCACGTCTAGGAGGAACTCTGCCAAATTTTGAGACTCGCATCTTAAGCCGAGTCGTTCATGAGTTCCATTAGCGCTTTGATGATAAAATTCTGTTTGTTGATCTTGTCCCTAACACTGTTTTGCTTCGCTTGGATGTTGCTTGTTTGCTTACCCTCTTACCTTTTTGATAATTCAACTATTATTCTTATATTGATGGTTATGAAGAGTTTAAAATCTTTACTTACTGTTTTTCAAAAGCTGTACATTTTCATGCATTCGCACTGATCCTCTATATCGATGTCGTTTTCCTGTATTCGTATTGATATGCTGTATCGATACTATTTTCTTGTATTCATATTGATCCCCCGTATTGGTACCATTTTCCTGTATTCATATTGATCCTCTATATCGGTACTGTTTTCCTTTATTCGTATCAATCCCCTGTATCGGTATTGTTTTCCTATATCATTATATACGATAGTGATATCTACTGTGCTTATTACTTGTCATGCCATGGAGGCGCATGAAGCAACTTTTACAAAGTAAATTCCTTCTACCTGATTATCAACAAATCCTCTACAATTAGTTTGAGCAATGAAGGCTAGGTACAAGGACTGTGACAACGTACACGGAGGAGTTCTATCGCCTAGCATCGCGGTGTGATTTATCTCTGACTGAGGACAGCAAATTTTGAAGTACATCCACGGGTTAAACTACCCCATCCAAGAACATGTTGCCATTCAGGATGTGTTCTCTGTCGATGAAGCTCAAAACAAGGCTATGAAGATCGAGAGGTTACAAAGTAGAGTTTCACCTTCCAGGTATCCTTTATCAATGGAAGAGCCCGTAGGAGATGACGGTGTCCCACCGAGCTCCACGATGACATGTCAACCAATAGTATAACCACCAACCAAAGCCTCTACATCAACACCAACAACAAACCTCGAGAACGCAAAGAGCAAAGACAACCTTACACCAAACTCGGAGTTGGCAAGTGTTACAGGTGTGGTGAACCTGAACACAGGTCTAATGAGTACCTAAAGAGGAGGCCTATCGATGTAGCAGATTATGAAGATGAAGAAGATGTGTTAATTGAGACAGAGCCGGAGGATTCTGATTTCGCCGAAGAACTTGGCGATCCCATTACTTGTGTTATTTAGAAAGTGCTTTGAAGCTAAAAGATCCATGACACCATGCAGACACATCAAATCTTCTATTTAAGGTGTTTGGTCAAGAATAAGGTCTGCAATCTTATCATTGACAATGAAAGTTACAAGAATATCATCTCTAAAGTACTTGTGGATCTGTAACACCCCGTTCCCAGAATATGTACTTAGTTATGTATTCAAATTCTCAATCGTATATTTTGATTCACTTTCTGTATTTATTTTTTATGATCTATGCGATCATTTTACATTGGATCTGGATTCGTGGACTCGGAGTCAGCCCTAGTCTGAACCGGGGACTCGATCCTAAGTATTACTTGATTTGGTCTTTTCAGTAGTCAGAATTAACTGATTTTAGTTTCAAACATTATTTTCTAATATTTTAGATTTTTCATAATTTTCTTAAATTTTTCAGAATTTAATTGCAAAATCTTTAAAGCTGGTATCGACTGGTACCGCCGATCGATTTTCGGATTTTTAATTTACAAACGGAATTAAATTTTTAAAAACTATTTTCATTTTTTTTCTTAGGATCATATTTTCTATCTTGACACATTTTTGAAGATTTTTCTAAATTTATCAAATCTCCACTAGATTTGGTGTCTGCTAGTATCGCTGGCCAATTCCAGAATTTTTAGTTTACAATCAGAGTTGAATTTTTTAGAATTCACTTTCATATTATTTTTTAGAATCATATTATCTCCTTTAATGCATTTTCTGAGATTTTTTTTGAATTTATCAAAATTTGGTCAGATTTGGTGTCGACCAGTATTGCCGGAAGATTTCAAGATTTTTAATTTGAAAATAAAATTTAATTTCTCAAAACTGATTTCATATTGTTCCTCAGAGAGATATTTTCTACCTCTGAAAATTTTTGGAGATTTTTCTGAATTAGTCGATATTTTTCGATAATATAATAATATTATTATTTTTTGAGAATCTTCCCTTCTTCCTTTTCTTTTTTTTTCTTTTTCCCCATCACCCTCCGACTAACCCAGACCTACCACCCATCTATCCTCTCTCCCATCACCTTTTCCCCCTTTTTCTTTTTTCTTTTTATTTTTTTCCTTTTCTTTTCTCTTCTTCTTCTCTTCTTCTCCTCCTTCCCTCTTCTCCTTCTCTCCCCTTCACTCGACTGACGTGACTTCTGTCCACCCAAGCTTCGAGGACACCCCCACTACGCCGGCGACCTCCACGACCTCCCCCACTCCTTTTCTTTCCCTATTTCTTTTTCCTTTTTCTTTTTCTTTTTCTTTCTTTTCTTCTCCTTCTCTCCTCTTCTTCTCCATCTTCTTCATCTCTCCCCAGATCTGCGCCACCCCGGCCTTCCCGACCTCCAGCGAGCTCCACTCCTCTGATCTCCTCTCCCCTTCTTCTTTTTCTTTTTTTTTCTTTCTTTTTTCGTTGCCTTTTCTTCTTCTCTTCTTCTTTTTCTCTTCTTTTTCTTCTTCTTCTTCTTCTCTCTCTTCCTCTAGATCTGATCCACCCAATCTGTCGCATGGACCACCGCTGTCCATCCCTGTTGACCGTCGATGACCCAGCGGGCGCTGCGCCATCCCTGGCCGGCTAGCCCCTCTTCCCTTTCTTCGATCTCTCTATCTTCTTTCTCTCCTCCTCTTCTCTCTCTCCTCTTTGTTTGGGCACCGCCGGTGGCCAGGGCCACCATCGGCCACCCCCTGGCAGGCTTGGCCACCGTCGGTCACCCCCTTGCCGGCTTTCCCTTTCTCTCTCCCCTGTTGTCTCTCTCTGTTTTCTCTCTCTTCTTTCTCTCTCTAAATCTCTCTCTACTTTCACTCTCTACAAAATGTCCCCTCTCTATTGTGATGGTGGGTATCGTCCGGCCATGTGTACATGTGTTTTGGGGATTTTAGGATTTTACTGCAATTTTTAGAGATTTATAGGCGAGTGTTCTTGCATTTCTGGGTACCCCAATTCGACGGGTGTTTTTATTGTAATATTTAGGATTTGTATTTGTATTGTATTCTGGGTATGTATGTTTGTATTGGTGGAATTATAGTAGACATGTGTATTTATATCAGTGTGCATATATTCTTGTATCCTGTAGACCATATACTGAGATTTGTACGTGGCCGAGTGCCTAGGACTGTTTGTAGTAGACCTGTAACTAATGCATGTACTAGTGTAGTTTATTTCCTACACGTATGTCATGCCTGTGACATTACTTATTACTGCTTTATAACATGCGTAGCCGACCCTTCGTGGTTGTTTAGCCTCCGGCTCTCTACTCGGCCTCCGGGCTCTACACTCAGCCTCCTGGCTTCACCACTCTACGATAGTCTAGTTATTGCCATGCTGATATGTGTGCCCGTGTGGTACTAACTTTTTGTGCAGGTACTATACCCAACCTTGGGGATGCGTTCAGCCTCTGGTCTTTCTATACCCAACATTCGGGTTGCGTTCAGCCTCCGAGCTCTTATGCTCCGCCTGATAGGTGAGTCTAGCATACAGCACTAGCTTCCTAACTCTGCTCGAGTGTAGTTACACCGTGAGCGATAGCTGTACGTTATCATGGTATCGTCATGAGCAGAAACTACGCCAAGCATGATAGCCTCTAGCGCGCTAGCCTCGCTCCAGTTTGTCTAGCTCCGCTTGATTGTTCGCTTACTTGCTTACTCGCTAATCGATTCTCTTACCTGCTATCCATATATGCATGTGTGATATATGGTACTAACATCTCCCGCAGGTTCATACTCAGTCTCTGGGCTTAACCTCTCTGAGGTTTATTAAAGTCCTCTGCACTTTCTAGCTACGCCTGGAAAGGCAGCTTAGCGCTCAGCATTTTATCCCTAAACACGTCTAGGAGGAACTCTGCCAAATTTTGAGACTCGCATCTTAAGCCGAGTCTTTCATGAGTTCCATTAGCGCTGTGGTGACAAAACTCTATTTGTTGATCTTGTCCCAATACTGTTTTGCTTCGCTTGGATGTTGCTTGTTTGCTTACCGGCTTACCTATTTGATAATTCAACTATTATTCTTATATTGATGGTTATGAAGAGTTTAAAATCTTTACTTACTGTTTTTCAAAAGCTGTACATTTTCATGCATTCGCACTGATCCTCTGTATCGATGTTGTTTTCCTGTATTCGTACTGATATCCTGTATCGGTACTATTTTCCTGTATTCATATTGATCCCCCGTATTGGTACCATTTTCCTGTATTCATATTGATCCTCTATATCGGTACTGTTTTCCTTTATTCGTACCAATCCCCTGAATCGGTATTGTTTTCCTGTATCATTATATACGATAGTGAATCTACTGTGCTTATTACTTGTCATGCCATTACTTGACACCTGACTCCTACATGTTATCACTTGACTGTTGCTTATTATCACCTGACACCTGTTTGATATCACTTATCACCTGCCACCTGATATACTACCACTTGGCTTGTGATTATCATATTTCAGGAATCTTACCCTACTATCCTGTATTATATACAGTGACCTGTATTACTAATACTTATATACTACTGTAATTCCTGAACCTATCCTGCTCTTACTATTCCCGTAATATGATAATTGTATATTAATAAACTATAAAAAGGCCAACTCACATAGCGTAAGGGGAAAACTGATGCATTTTAAGTGGTGAAAATCTTTACAGTGGTATAGGGTATGTTGTGCAACTTCAACTTCTAGCTTTACCTGAGGCCCTCCAGCTGTCCGAGGGGAACGCTGACTCCCCACCTCCTGTTATTTTCCTGAATAGGCATAATATAAGACCCAACTCCTGTTTGACTAGCGGCAAGTACCGGGTCAGCACCAGAACATCCTGGGCCGTGGTTCCGGGTATGTACGGGACCTATTGTAAACATAACCCATTGTTTCATCATCAGTTTCCAATAACAACCTCGGCTTACTCATATATGGATGTATGTATGTTGGGACGCTAGTGCATATACCTAGATATATGGGTAGGACAAGTAATAATAATAAATTGCTAATTAATAATTCGTTGTGTTGTTTTGCAATTCGGGTTGTATACACTCGAATTACAGTGATACGGGATAAAGGTATATTGACGATGGTTTCCTTATTTGGATTATTCCTTCGACGTACTGGTCTCATGAAGCCGTAATCTGAGCTTGTACAGCTGGTTTTGCGTGTATTCGGTGTTATCAATTTTATCGATTTTCTATCGATTTTATGAAGTTTTCTTAGTTTAGAAGACAACTCAGGTTATGTGAAGTCAAGATACGGTGACGTGAGGTACATGGTTTATATATAAAGGTTTTCTTGTTTGGATTATTCTTTCGACGTACTAACCTCACAAATCGGTTATTTGAGATTATATAACTGGTTGTACACTTACTTTACTTACTGCCTTCTTACCTGCTCATGTATGCCTATGCTCATGACATGATTTTCAATACATGCTCTTGGATTTAAATTTATCAATACTGTGTGCTTATTTATGCACGCCACTTGGCATTCACCACACTACTCGTTCGAGAGTTTCTGACTCTCCTGGATCCTCATGTCCAGATCCCGGAGCTTGGGGCTTGTAGATTCTCCGGGTTGCTGATCAGCGATGCACAGAGGAAGCGTGGATCATTGACAGACCGTCCTTCTAGGCCTCCCTGCTCGTCTCTCGAGTTTTTCTTTTGTAACTCGTGAGCGCCTTTTGTACTATTCATAATTGTATATCTCTTATATTCTCGCATTTGCGCCTACCAGTAATGTATTATTTTTATAATATTGTATTGCATCATGTAATAACTTTGTAATTGTACTCTTATGTAGAATGTATAATGCACCATATACTTTCGTACTCTGATTCCTATCGGTACTGATGCTTAACGTATATATGTGAGAGTTTTTCTGACCTGCATATATACGTCGCAGTAACGTCTCCATATCCGCGGGATCGGGGCGTTATAGGGTGGTATCAGAGTTTAGGCTCTCACATTTATAGTACAACTAGTCAATAAATTAATGGTAATGAAATTTGCAACTTGTATGCATGAGTCCTGATTATACAATCTAACTACAAGTGCAGAGTTATCTATTTCTTCTTGATCGTCCTTCCTTTGATTCTCGTATCTCTTTCATTTTTTTCTATTCCAGTTTTTGTAGCTTTATACCAACTTAAGATATGGGTAGACTAGTGAGGTAGCGACATGACAGATGTTGTTCTCTCCCCCCTATTTTGGCATTCTTTGATTCTAGTGCACCGTGTTATCTTATACCAGACAGTTCTTCAGCTTTGCGTTCTCATCTTATATGTATAGACGCACCATGGAGATCAGTACAGAAAGTAGTGTTGTTATCACTTATGTAATTAAATAGATTGTGCCGCTAGGTATTATTATGAAATGTACTTCCGAGCTTAGGGGCATTCAGAAGTCAGTATTCAGGACTCATCTTGGTTAATATAATTTCTTGATCATGTTCTTCAGAGCCACATCGCCTAGCAGTCTTTATGGGTTTGATGAACCGTGGACCCTACTAACCTCGCAAGTGAGGGTTGCAATCTAGCCACGCGAGATCAACCAGGTATGGGCTTTGCTACACCTCGACGCTTAGCATTTAGCGTTGTGTTACGTGCTGATTTCGCCGCATGAGCTTCACCAAGTGCGAGCCTTGTAGAGCGTTAGCTCCGCTGCACCCTAATGCTTAGCGTCTGACACTGTGTTACACAATGGCCCCACTTGACCCTGACTTAGCTCATGACTAGTTTCGTTAGAAGTTTAGTATCCTAACCTCATTCCCCAGACATCTCCGCCTTAACGTGTTGCATGGACTTAATGAACTGGATTTTCTCGTTCATCTGTACCAACTTGTCATAGTCTTTATTAATGATATATTCAGCCAGCCTTGTAGGACTTGGGTATTCTCTAGATATTTAATCTACAACCAGGTTATCATTCAGAGGGCAGTTATTATGAGTTCTTAGTTATGCTTTTCAGAGTAATTAATGTCCCACATCCAGAATTCTTCAATATTATCGGTTTTCTTTATCCATGATCTTTTTTATCAGAGTTTTCTTTATTTTTGGTATTCTGATCTACTCCTGGAGTAGTGGTAAGTATGCAGCTTATCTGAGAATCCTATTGTAGACTCTTAATCTAGCACAACTTCATGCCAAGCACAGATTTTATATTATATGATTTCATCACTATGGATTTCTACGGACTTCATCAGTTTTATCTCGCAGTCCAAAAAAAAAAATTATTGGTCAATTCACCAATCCAACTCACCTCATATTATTCAGATGGGCCAGTCTACTAAAGCTCTGACGGTATTCTCTTATTAGCAGTTATCAGTTCAGTATTAGTATGTCACCGTCAGAAGATTTATACGTGAGGAAGTGAAGAAGGAATCTAGTCCCGAGGTTTTGTCCAAGCTATTGGGAGAATTACTCTTAGTTGTTCATATCTTAAGTGGTATAACTTCATCTATACCTTTCCTGGGTTCATTTTTCCCTTATTGAAATTTCAAGGATGAAATTTTTGTAAGGTGGATATAATGTAACACCCCTTCCTGGAATACGTACTTAGCTACGTATTCAGATTCTCAATCATATTTTTTTGTTTACTTCTAATATTTATTTTTACTTTATGATTATTTATGTGATCATTTTGTATTGGATCCGGATTCGTGAACTCGGAGTCAGCCCCAGTCTGAACCGGAGACTCGATCCGAATGTATTGCTTAATTTGGTCTTTTTGGTAGTCAAAATTGATCAATTTCAATTTCAAATATTATTTTCTAATATTTTAGATTTTTCATAATTTTTTGAAATTTTTCAGAATTTAATTGCAAAATCTTCAAAATTGGTATTAATCAGTGCCGTCGATCGATTCTCAGATTTTTAATTTACAAACAGAGTTGAAATTTTAAAAATTATTTTCATGTTGTTTCTTAGGATCGTATTTTCTATTTTAACGCATTTTTGGAGATTTTTCTGAATTTATCAAAATTCCACTGGATTTGGTGTCGGCCAATATCGCTGGTCGATTCCAGGATTTTTACTTTACAATCAGAGTTGAATTTCTAGAATCTACTTTCAGATTATTTCTTAAAATTACATTTCATTTTTTAATACATTTTCTGAGATTTTTCTTAATTTATTGAAATTTGGCCGAATTTGGTGTCGACCGGTATCGTCGGAAGATTCCAGGATTTTTATTTTGAAAACGAGATTTAATTTCTAAAAATTGATTTCATATTGTTCCTCAGATGGGATGCTTTCTACCTCTGAAAATTTTTGGGAATTTTTCTGAATTAGTCGATATTTTCCGATAATATAATATTATTATTTTTGAGAATCTTCCCTTCTTCTTTTTCTTTTTCCTTCTCTTTTTCCCCATCACCCACTGGCCAGCCAACGTGGGCCTGTCACCCATCAATCCCCTCTTCTATCACCTTTTCTCCCTCTTTCTTTTTTTTCTTTCTTTTTTCTTTTCTTTTCTCTTCTTCTTCTCTTCTTCTCCTCCTTCCTTCTTCTTCTCTCCCCTTCACCCGACCGCCATGGCCTCTGTCCATCGAGCTCCGACGACACCCCACCGCGCCGGTGACCTCCACGACCTCCCTCACTCCTCCTCTCTTCCTCTTTCTTTTTCCTTTTTCTTTTCCTTTTCTTCTCCTTCTTCTCGTCTTCTTCTCCATCTTCTTCATCTCTTCCCAGATCTGTGCCACCCCGATCTCCCCGACCTCCGACGAGCTCCGCTCCTCCGATATCCTCTCCCCCTTCTTCTTTTTCTTTTTCTTTCTTTTTCTTTTCCTTTTTCTTCTTCTCTTCTTCTTCTTCTCTTCTTCTTCTCCCTCTTCTCCCTCTGCCTCTGGATCTGATCCACTAGATCTGCCGCATGGACTATCGCTGCCCTTCCTTGACGACCGTCGGTGACCCAGTGGTTATTGTGCCGCCCCTGGCCGGCCTGCCCCTCTTCCCTTTCTCCGATCTCTCTATCTCTTCTCTCTCTCCTCCCCCTTCTCTCTTTCCTCTCTGCTTGGCCACAGTCGGCCACCCCGTGGCTGGCAGAGCCGGCCAGCCTCTCCGTTCCCCCTTCACTTTCTCCCCTGCTCTCTCTCAATTCTCTCTCTTATTTCTCTCTCTAAATCTCTCTCTACTTGATCTCTACAAAATGCCCCTTCTTTATTATGAAGGTGTGTATCGTCTGGCCACTTATGCACGTGTTTTGGAGATTTCAGTATTTTGCAGCAATTTTTGGAGATTTATAGGCGAGTGTTCTCTGATTTCTATGTACCCCGCTTCGACGGGTGTTTTTATTGTAATTTTTGGGATTTGTATTGTATTTTTGGGTCTATATGTTTGTATTGGTGGAATTGTAGTGGACATGTGTATTTGTATCAGTATGCATGTATTCTTGTATCCTGTAGACTATGTACCAGGATTTGTATGTGGCTGAGTTTTTAGGACTGTTTGTAGTAGACCTATGACAAATGCATGTACTAGTGTAGTTTATTTCTTGCATGTATATCATGCCTGTGACATTACCTTATTACTGCTTTATAACATCCGTGGCCGACCCTTCGTAGTCGTTTAACCTCCAGGCTCTCTACTCAGCCTTCAGGCGAAGGCTCTACACTCAGCCTCCTGGATTTTTCACTCTATGGTAGTCTAATTATTACCATGTTGATATGTGTGTTCGAGTGGTACTAACAACTCGTGTAGGTACCATACGCAGCCTTCGGGCTGCGTTCATTCTCTGGGCTTTCTATACCCAACCTTCGGGTTGCGTTCAGCCTCTGAGCTCTCATGCTCTGCCTGGTAGGCGAATCTAGTGTACAGCTCTATCCTGCTAACTCTGCTTGAGCGTAGTTACGCCGTGAGCAATAACTGTATGTTATTGTAGCATCGTCACGAGCGGTAACTACGCCAAGCGTGACAGCCTCTAGCGCTGTATGCTAGCCTCGCTCCAGCTTGTCTAGCTCCGCTTGATTGTTTGCTTGCTTGCTTACTCGCATGTCGTTTGTCTTGCCTACTAACCATATATGCATGTGTGATGTGTGGTACTAACATCTCCCGCAGTTGCATACTCAGCCTCTGGGTTTAACCTCTCCGAAGTTTATTGAATCTTCTCGATTTTCTAGTTACGCCTTGAAAGGAAGCTTATCACTCAGCGTTTTATCCCTAAACATGCCTAGGCGGAACTCTGTCAAATTTAGACTCGCATCTTAAGCCGAGTCGTTCCTGAGTTCCCCCGACGCTTTGGTTATAAAACTCTGTTCGCTGATCTTGTCCCCAGTACTGTTTTGCTTCCCTTGGATGTTGCTTACTTGCTTGTCCGCTTGCCTACTTGATAATTCAACCATTATTCTTTTATTGATGGTTGTGAAGAGTTTGAAATCTTTACTTATAATGTTTTCAAAAGCTATATGTTTTCCTGTATTCGTACCGATCCCCTGTATCGGTACCATTTTCCTGTATTCATACTGATCTCCTATTTCTGTATCGTTCTTTTGTATTTGTACTGATCACCTGTATTCGTACCAATCCTCTGTACCGGTACTGTTTTTCCTATGTTCGTACTGATCCCTTGTATCAGTATTGTTTTCCTGTATCATTATATACGATAGTGATATCTACTATGCTTATTACTTGTCATGCCATTACTTATACCTGACTCCTGCATGCTATCACCTGACAACTGCTTGTTATCACCTGACACCTATTTGATATCACTTATCACCTGATATATTACCATTTGTGTAACCCCCTGATTCTAGATGTACGAATCCCAATATCAGTGCTTGTATGGCGTACAAAGTTGATTTGACTTTCCTGATAGTCAGATTGAGCCAGTTTTAATTTAAGATATTAATTTCTAATATTTTAGATTTTTTAAAATTTTCTAAAATTTTTCTGAATTATTTTGGAAAATCTCCGAAGTCGGTGTCGACCAATATTGGTAATCGGCTCTACTATTTTTAATTTACAAACGGGATTGAGTTTTTGAAATTCGCTTCCATATTATTGTTCAGAATCATATTTCCTATGTTAGTGTATTTTTTAGAATTTTTCAGAATTTATCTGAATTTATTAAAAATGGGGCCATACTGGTGTCGACCTGTATCAGTAAAATTTTAGGATTTTTAATTTGCATACCAGATAGAATTTCTATAATCTGATTTCACATTACTTCTCAGCACAATATTTTCTATTTATGTAATTTTTGGAAACCGTTCGGAGCTAGCCAAATTTTTACCAAATAAAATAATTTTAATTAAATAATATTAAAGTCTTTTTTCTATTCCTTTTTCTTCTTTCTTCTTTCTTCTTCCCATGTCACCCCACCGACTTACCCATCCCCACCGCCATAAACTCCACCGCTTGCCCCTTCCTCTTTATAAATTTTCTCTCTCTCCCTTTCTCTCTCTATTCCATCTAAACATCTCTCTAATCTCCTCTCTTAATCACCGTCTCTCTCTTCCCTCTCTTTGTCTTACTATTTCTCTCTCCCTTTTTCCCTCTCTCTGTTCTCAGCGAGCAGACCCACCGCTGGCAGGCCGGTGCCCTCGGTGGCCGGCGCACCACTGGGTGCCACCCGCTTCTTCATTTCCTTCCTCTCTTATTTTTCTTCTTCTTCTTCGTCTCCTTCCTCTCCTGCTATTCTTCTTCTTCTTTTCTATCTCTCTCTCCATCTCTTTATTCCTCTCTCTCTCCCCTTGGGGTTGTGGCCGGTGGGGCAGACCCACCGTCAGTGAGGCGTCGCTCGCCGCGTCGCCGACTGTGGTGGCGGTCGCCGCCCTGAACCGCTACCTACTTTGTTGTTATCCCCCAATCTCTTTCTTTCTCTCTCTATTGGGTAAACCCAATAACTCTGAACCAAACCCGTTAACCCATATGACCCAAACCCAATTCTCAAATGGGTAGAAATCAATTGGGTTTAAGGTTTCGTATGTGAATCTGACCTGTTAACAACCCAAAACTGACTCATTAAAAAGGTAACTTTGCATTCAACCCCCTGTATATGTTTAATGATTGGGTTTACTTTTTATTATGTAATTGACTTATTTATACGATTTTTAGAATTTGGGTTGTATTTGGAGCATCCGGTGTCCAATCTAAACGATTCTGAAACCGTTGCGATCGTGAGAAAGAGAGCTACCTTCCTATGGCCATGTTGTGAGTGTTTTCTAATTACAAATTATATTTTATCAGTTTTAATAAAATTGACTGGTTGCTTTATTTAACAAATTGTGATTACGGGTAAATCACGTTAAATGTTAATTAATAATTTAATTATCTAGAAGTTATATTTTGTAATAAAAATATGCATGATATTTTATTAAACATAAATAATAAAATAATACTTTCATCTGCTTCATGATTTAATATAAAATATAAGTGATAAATGATCAATTAAATGAATTTCATTTCAATATATGCTGTAAGAATTATTTAAATGGTCAGATATATCTATTCCTTTTTGTTACATCTATCACATCACTGGACACTGTCATTTTATGGACATCTATTATCGTTACACAATACTGCTACATGTACACTGATACATGCCTACTCCATTATACCAGACTATTACACTGTCACCATTATCCACCCACCGATATACTGAACACTGTATTACTTGTAAATATCTGTTACACTAGATACTATTATTTCATGTACATGTATCACCATTAACATATACTGATATACAGAACACTATTATTTTATGTTCATGGCCACTGATACATGGATACTCGACACTGTCATTTCATGTGCCAGTATTATCGTTCCACGAATACTCTTGTACTCTGGACACTATCATTATTTTATTACTGTAACACTTCTGTACTATCACTGTTCTAACACGTATTAGTACCAACATTACATGGATATTCTAGGACACGGGACACAGTTATCGCACATGGATACATGTTTTACTGGACACTGTTATTGCATGTACTTGCGGATATATAACATGTATCTTGTATTGCACTGATATTGTTATTATAATCATATCTCACTGTTACATGGACTCACCTGTATGTATGTGATGATTATCTTTGTATTTCTGTTACTTCATGTTATATGAATTATTGTTACATGGGTATTCCAGCATTCTTGTAATCCCTTTACATGACTGTTTCCCGATACTGATATTGATACATACTGTTACTGGACATGTTAGCTATTGATACCTGATGTGTGGTGGGGGCTATCTCTTACATCCCACATCTCCTGTTTCTCATTTTTCGTTATCTTGTTTAATGATATCAACATAGCTCATGTCCAATTATCGTGTTACATGTATCATGCACTGTTATTGTATTTCTGATTTACTGTGTAGTTTAAATATAATAAATATAACATGAGGATGGGGGAGACTTGACGGTTGACTAGATCTTGTCGAGTGAATGTCTGAATCTATTGTTTGTCCCACTGCAGTGATATGGTAGTGCTAGCTACCGTCTGTTAGAGCTCATAAGCTCCCGTTTCCTGTTATGTTATTAGCTCATTAAGCTCCCGTTTCCCGTTACTTATTACAGCCGTAGCGGGCTGGCCCTAGGCTCAGCAGCCAGGGGTCTATTTAAGGTCGTGATCCCGGTATGCATAAGGTACACCCACCCGATTAGAACTCCTTGACCATTGAATTTTCAATTAACATATAAAACAGTATAAACGATAGTGACATCGGAAACACTTGTTATTTGATCACTCTCTCGTTCAGATTATGGTACCCGTATGCTAGGCTCGGATGGGTTCGGCCGGAATGCGGGCTCCGGTATGAACTGCTAGTGATATGGGATACTGGAAGATTTTGATTAAAATACCAAGCGGTACTGATTGTTACTATTGTATAAATAATATGACATGCTTGATACATGTATATTATTTTTTCATTTATACTAGTACACTTTTTGATAACTTATCCACCATTATGTCACATGTATGTTGTGCACTGACTCATGTATATTATTGTGTGATTATATTTGTTATATATTTCCTGATGTCTTATCCATTGCTATATCACATGTATATTTGGTACTTTCTATATTTTTCACATGCACACTATGCATGTAGATGGATATTCTGTCTTTTAGATTTTATCTGTATCATTTAGACTGAGTAGACACACTGTTATTGTATAAGTATAACATTGTAGTATGATTACTCCACGTACTCCATATCTACATGTTCATCTTCTTTACGACAATATCTTGTTATTGTTACTGATAGGTACCGTATCACTGCTACCTGTCATTTAAACACATTGATTTGATTATGAAATCACTTAACACTGTATCATATTACATATATTTTAGAAATATATAAACGATATAAACACATAATCCCCTAATATGACTTACTTACTATCTCAGTTATTCACTGTAAATAGATGTAGTTGGTGACACAGCCAAACTTGTTAATTAATATTAATGATATTATATTGGGTAATATTGTGGTAGTATCACTGTTATAACATATGAAGTATTGATGATGTTAAAATGTGACACCTGTATATTTCTCCCGATTGTTATTATCATTATATTGTATCATCGGTATATAAACATGTATTATTTATGATTATTGTGCTTGCATTATAATAGTATATATTACAGCTTCCTTCATTTTACCACTCACTAGGTCGCTTTTTGATGACCCTGGGTTTGTGTGCCCAGGTTAGAGATCTAAGGAATCGTAGTTCTTGGTGTTCCCTGGGATACTGTCAGAAGATCTGCCATTTTATTATTCATAGGTATTTTTATTACTTTTCAGTACTTTCATTTTTTTCTGATTTCATATCTATCATGATCACTGACCCCTCTTTACAGGTATTCTTGTACTTATTTAATATTGGAACTATTGTGTATATAATGTATATTCCTTATACTGAGGCTTAGCGTACGTATGTGAGGGTATTTTCGCCCTGCTATGTACGTCGCCGTAATGTCCCCGTATCCGCTGGATCAGGGCGTTACAACTTGCCTTGTGATTGTCATATTTCGGGAATCCTGCCCTGCTATCATATATTATATACAGTGACCTGTATTTCTAATACTTATGTACTCTTGTAATTCCTGAGCCTATCCTGCTCTTACTATTCCTGTAATATGATAATTGTATATTAATAAACTATAAAAAATGCCAACTCACAGTGGGTAAGGGGAAAACTGATGGATTTCAAGTGGTGAATATATTTACAGTGGTATTAGATATGTTGTGTAACTCCAACTTTTGGATCTACCTGAGGGCCTCCAGGTGTCCGAGGGGAGTGCTAACTCCCTACCTCCTGTTATATTCTTGAATGGGCATAATATAAGACTCACCTCCTGTTTGCCTAGCGACAGGTTCCAGATCAGCACCGGAACATCCTGAGCCGTGGTCTCGGGTATGTACGAGACCCATTGTAAGCATAACCATTGTTTCATCATCAGTTTCCAATAACAACCTCAGCTTACTTATATATAGATGTATGTGTGTTGGAACGCTAGGCACATACCTAGATATATGGGTAGGACGAGTAATAATAATAAAGTTCTAATTACTAATTTGTTGTGTTGGTTTACAATTCGGGTTGTATACACTCAGATTACGGTGACATGGGATAAAGGCATATTGATGAGGGTTTCCTTATTTGGATTATTCTTTTGACGTACTGATCTCATGAAGCCGTAATCTGAGCTTGTACAGGTGGTTTTGCCAGTATTCGGTGTTATCAGTTTTATCAGTTTTCTATCGATTTTATGAAATTTTCTTAGTTTAGGAGACAACTTAGGTTATATGAACTTAGGATACGGTAACGTGAGGTACGCGGTATATATATGAAGGTTTACATGTTTGAATTATTCCTTCGACGTACTAACCTCACGGATCGGTAACTTGGGCTTATATAACTGGTTGTACCATATTTACTTTACTTGTTGCCTCCTTACCTGCTCCTTTTATCTTATGCTCACGATAGGTTTTCAATACATGCTCTTGGATTTCGATTTATTGATACACGTGTGCTTATTCATGTACGTCATTTGGCATTCACCATATCACTCGTTGGGGAGTTTTTGACTCCCCTGGATCCGTGTGTTCATATCCCAGAGCTTGGAGCTTGTGAATTCTCTCAGTTGCTGATCAAAGATGCACAAAGAAAGCGTGGATCATCGACAGACCGTCTAAAACTCTATCCTTCCAGACCCCTTGCTCATCTCTCGAGTTTTCCTTTTGTAACTCGTGAGCGCTTTTTGTATAGTTCATAATTGTATATCTCTTATATTCTCGTATTGTGCCTATTGATAATGTAATAGTCGTATAATATTGTATCGCATCCTGTGATAACTTTGTAATTATACTCTTATGTTAGAATGTATAATGCACCATATACTTTCGTACTCTGATTCCTGTTTGTACTGATGCTTAGCGTATATATGTAAGGGTATTTATGACCTGCGTATATACATCGCAGTAACATCTCCGTACCCGAGGGATCGGGGGTTACATGATCACTTGAAACTAGAGACAATGTTGTATCATCATCCTTATGACAATGGGTGAATCAAGCAAGCCCCACGTATCAAGGTAAGGATCCATGTCAAGTTCCTATTTTCATTGGTAAACACTATCAAGATTCTATTACTTGTGATGTCCGTGATATGGACAGTGCCATATTCTTTAGGAAAGGTCATGGCAACATGACATCGATGCTACCCATCGAGGAAGGGAGAACATATATGTATTTACTTGAAAGGGTAAGAGAGTTGCCATGAGACCAATTCCACCGACTATAAGATTTACAAACAAAAGAGTGCCTTCACCTGTGACCAGGCGAAGTCAAAGTGATAGAAATTCGAGGGCGAGTTCTTTTGAAGAGGGGAGATGATATAGGAGACCAAAACGGCAAGGCAAGATAAACAATAGGCCAAAAATACTTGACTTGTCGACAACCTTAGTTTGGACTGTCGACAGGCTTTTCTCGAGAGGCAAAAATTTTTCAGACCTATCGATAACACCCTTCTGGGCTGTTGATAGGATTTTACAGTAAGTCAAAGGATTACAGATTTGTCGACAACTCCTTCAACTGTCAACAGGCCTATGACGTATCAGAGTATCCTAGTTCGTTTAGGAGTTATTTTCTGGGTACGCTACGACTCCAATTGGTTTATTTTCTGCTTCTTTATTTTAGTTTTCTAACTAGAAAAGTACCCTTATTTTACTTACCAAAGGCTGTTGTATGCTAGGTTTTGATAATTCAACTTTTAATCAACATATTTTGATTTTTGCTCACATTTGTTTGTGAATTCAAGTTGTTTCGAGCTGTTTTCCTTGGCTCGTGGATTCGAGTCAGGTGTTTGGTACGGAGAAAAATTCGGTGTAAAGTTTCCTTGAATCAACTGAAAGATTACAACGGACTAATGCTCCGACTACAAGGGAGGAAAGATGTTGAGTCTTGAATCTCCCCTTTGTTTAATGCTGGGTTCTTCAAGTGGCGATGGAAAGTGAATCTTGTTTTCCGTTGACCGGGTGAACGTCGAGAACTTCTAGGGATCTTCTCTTCGGATGGTAGACGGAGTAACACAGCTCTGTCGACCGAAATCTCAAAGAGATTGTAGGCAAAGATTAACTTGTATGCAGCAAGTCAGCTGAAGAGTTAGACTCTCTTTCCTTCTCTGTGGAAGCCCTCAAGTCAAGCTCTTTTCTGATCTCTCTAAAGAATCTCCCCAATCCGACCTCTTCTCCATAGCAACGGGGCTATTTATAGAGGTTTCAGGGGCGTACGTGCCTCTTAAAAATACTCCATAATGGGAGTTAACTTTTCCCGTTATGTGGGCCGTGATTGACCCTATAACCGGGACGGTTACAACTGAGACGCGGGTTTCGACCCTCGCGCTTTGGTGCGGCTAAGACGCGGGTTTCGACCCTCGCGCCTTGGTGCTGCTAAGACGCGGGTTTCGACCCTCGCGCCTTGGTGCGGCTGAGACGCGGATTTCGACCCTCGCGCCTTGGTGCGGCTGAGACGTGCCCTGCGTCTGGAGTTTGGGACTCTGCCTTTGATGACTTGTCTTTAATGATTTTTAGACAGCCTACAGAACCCCCTCCAAAGTTTTCGATATTCCGCAGTTAGCTGGGACGGTTTCGAAATACTTTGGACTCTAGCTGAATCCATTTTTATGATTTGGACTGACAAAGCTTCGGGCTTGATCTTGTTTGGAGTATGGCCTTCGTGAGTGTACTGTGGAACTCTTTGAAGCCGCCCAAACTGATCGCGTGGAGTGTCTAAATACACAGTCTAAACCTCTTCTATGCTTTAAGTTTGTCGTTGGTGTGCTTTAAACCAGAGGTGGGCAGTCGTCTGCTTGTACCAGTGTGCTTTTGAACTGAATTGCAGAAGCAAGGACTGAACGCCAGTTCTGTGGACGCAGGGGTGATACTGCTTTAGGGATGACAACGCGACTGTTACTCCATAAGGCAGACGCGACTTTGGCCGAGTTGAAAGGGTGCATTCATCAAAGGGACGCATCTTTAGAGATGAAGACGCGACTCTTGGATGCGAATCCGTGTCATGAGTACGCTGCCACGTGTCCCGTAGAATTGCGGGGACATCTACTTTTTGGCGTGCGAACTTCACGCTGCATTTAATACGCTGTCCACGCGTCAGGCGGTAATTAGGCGTCGAGCCAAGCGCCGCGTATCTTTGCAAATCACTGTGCCTTTAAAAGGCAACAGTCTTTCAAGAGTCATCATTAGACTCTCCTTCGTCTTCTTGTGCATCTGTTAGGGTTTTGAAAAGGAGCTTCCTTTGTTCTCTTTTCTTCATCTAACACCGGATCTTTGATTCACAATGGCACCAAAGGCCAAGCAAACTGCTTCATCTTCACGGGCGGTCGTCGCTGAGACTCAAAGGGGCGGTTCCTCCATGCAGGAAGCCCCTAGTTCAGGTATAAAGCCATCCGACTTGATTTCCACCATTAAAAAGGTTTATAGAGTTCTTTGAATTCTTGGACCCCTCTTTTAAAATTGATCCGCCAACGCGGGCTCGAGCCCATGTTTGATCTTCAGACGCGGCCCTTGAGTCGATAAACAAGGCGCAGGTCTGATGACCTTTGTTACTTTTATCTGCTCGAATCTGCGTCTGCTTGTTGAACACAGGGCCCAGTGAACCTTGCGTCTCAGGTTTCAATACTTAGAATGTTTCTAAGTATGAAAGATTCGGACGTAGATTTCTTATGACTATCGCGTCTTATGAAATCAGACGCTGGTCCTCATGAATCTAGCGTCTGAGTCCAAGTACTTGGAAATTTTTATAAGTCTTGGATTTTCAAAACGCGGGCTCCGTGCTAGCCTCGCGATCTTCAGGTCTGGACGTAGATTTTGATGATTTTCGCGTCTGGGTTGACTCTTGCGTTTGAGTTGTGGACACTTAACCAATTTCTTTTCTGATCAAGTATTATCCTCTTTTACAGTGCGATATTCTTCCGACCCTCTCTCCAAGAAGTGTCACTTCGGGCATGTAGGCGGCGCTGACCGCAACTTAACCTTTGTGTTGCAAAGGACTACTCCTGTGACTACCGATAAGCCGAAGGAGCGAAGGGAGAGGCTCTCCAAGGTCGACATGGCAACATTCCGGGAACTTATGACTGACGCAGAATTTAAAACAGATTCGCGCATTCCGTTGAAGAAACCCGTCTTCTTCTTCGGGGACAATATTGGCGAAGGTGGTTACGTCTTGCATGATGGCGATTACAAGTGGCTCCGCCAGATAGGGGGTAGGAAATTCTTTCTTCCAATATGGAGAGAATGTACCCTCTATCCTATCTCCAGCACATGTCTGTCCCCCGGGCAATGGAATGGGAGCTTGCTCGATCTGTCCCCGGTGTCTCGCTCGGCATCCTGGGTGCCAAGAAGGTACACACTGCTGGTCATGGAAGGGAAGTTTTTAGCTTGTTTCCTGGGTTGCTCAGGTCGATTACCCAGTAGGGGAAACCCCTCAGCTCGGGTGGGTTTCCCACTGACTTTTATTAATTAATTCATGAAGGTAGGGGGTGATTTTCCCACTGACTTCCGCCCGCTCTGGTGGGTTCATTCCACTGACAAGTACTGGTGGGGCAAGATGGTGAGCTTTGTCCTCACCGAACTCGGAGGTCTATTGGACCAGGTGGGACTGTACCAAGCAGTTAGGGCTGTGCAATATGGCATCCCACAGAATTCCCAAAATTTCTTTGGGATCTTGGAGCATTACAACCCTTTAACGGGGACGTTCTTCACCCCAGTTGGAGAAATGGGACTCGCCCTGCATGAATTATATGAAGTCTCGGGGCTGGTAATGGGAGATGCTCCTTATGAGGAATACGTCCCCACCTCTGAGGAGCTTCATCTCTTGAAGAAAGAGTGCCCTCGTGTATATGAGACCTACTGGGAAGTGCTATGTCATTTCCATATCTGCGGCCAAATAACCTCCTGGAGGACTAGGGGAGTTAAGCAGCTGTCTTGGGCGAGCTACTTGTTTAATGGTATCACCGAGAAAGACCACTCAGTGACCAGTCTGGCTCTCAGCTCTGACGAAGAAATCGCCGAGAGGATCGACGCCTCTGTGAGTTCTTATACCACAGAGTCGAACGAAGACACTTTCAAACCTGACACGGTTTTCGAAAGTTTCCATCATCAAGCCCGGGTCTCCATTTCTAACCGGGCACTGTTGGCGGGTTTCCGCATGCTGTGGTTGAAGCGCTGTGTAGTGCCGACACTGCCGCATAAGGTGATCGTTGCCGACGTGGCGTATCCGGCGGTGCTGCTGGCCTATGGTAGGTCTATAGCCCTTCTTCAACAATGGTGGCTGGAATCCAAAGCGGATTACGGGACCTGACTCAAAGCCTGTGCAGGGTGGAGGCCATCGTCGACTCCCAAGGTAACCCGGAGGTCGATTCAGAGGGAAGGCCGAGAGTGAAGACCCCTAACCCTTGGATCGAGCTTCCCTACACGTACTTAATGGCTTGGTACGTGATGCACTGCCCCTCACTGATGACGCCAGTGTCCCGATGCGAGGGGTTTGTCCCTTTTGTGCAGCGGCTGGAGAGTTCGAGCTGGTGCAACAACTATATGTTCTACGTTCGGAAGTGTATTCTGAACGCTTTAAATTATCATCTCAATCGTTGCTTCCCTGAGATTACAGATGCTACTTATGGGGATAAGTTCGCCGACATTGTAGGTCCGGACGGCTTTACGACGCTGCCGTCGGGAGTCTTCTGGTGGCTCATCAATATCCGGCCCGGGTATCTGCTTTTTCGGCAAGGGAACTCGTGTACGATCGAGCCTTATATGCTGAATCACTTTGCTTGATAGTTCGGCTATAACCAACTATATGTCGGCAATCCTAACGCTCAGCTTGCCTTCAGTGGAAATCTATTTGAAGGGGCTCGGGCTTGGTATTACAGCGTGGCTGGGGGGATACAGGCTCTTTTCCGTTTACCTCATAAGACGCCCAACTGCTACGCAAGCCTTAGCTTCTGCACCTGGTACTTCCAGGCTAGCAAGACGCCTGGCTACTCAATGGAGCGTTCATGCATTAAGAGCGTTAATGCGTCCTATGGGGAGAAAGTGGCGTCCAACAAGCGCTCGCGAGGCCTCGATGAATATCAGGCGGCTCAGGGAGGCCAGAGGGGAGACACGGGGGGATCCGAGAGCAGCAACACTTAGGGAGCAGCCTGCCAGAAGGCATCGACGGGCGGTGTCTAAACGTCCTCATGGCGTTACTCTCCAGGCTGAGCCTGCCTCTACTTCCACAGCTGAGCCTACCCCAAAGAAGGTCAGGAAAGACTTGGCGGCTGAAGAGACCGTTCCTTCTGGCGTTGAAGAGCAGAGGGAAGAGGAGGAGGAGGAAGACGACGCCCCCCTTGTTCGTTCTCATGGATTGCTCAGCAGGGGCCCCGTAATTTTAGAAGAAGGAGAGCTCACTGATGAACCCATCGCGACTGATCAGGCCGAGCAGCTCGAGGTTGCCTGATGGGCAGGGATGATGTTGAGATTCCGGGGGTCTCAACTCAACCAGGGTCTTCTTTGGCTCGTGAAAGGGGAGATGAGGCACAACAGCCTGGGTCTCCTGGTATATTAATCTCCAGCTCGCGAGTAGTTGACCCCAGCCCTACTACTGGGGTATTTGGTGGCAAGACCTTAATTGCGGAGGCTTCTCGCGTTGAACTATCGTCTTCATCGTCTGGAGAGGGCGAATATGATTCAGGTGATGAAGTCAATTTTGTGATGAACCCGCTCTTCTAGATCCGAGCAAATTCTCACATATCTCGGAGGAAGAAATATACGGGTGTGATTCGGCGATGGCGTTATCACAAGCGGCAACTGCTCCTGCTGAAGGTACTCTTATAGTCTTGTTGACCCGGTTTCCCTTTTTAACTAGGGAACAGGTTCTGACGTTTTCTCTTTTATGATGCAGGGTTGGCCGCGGACAGTGAGGCTGCAACTTTCTCCCATATCGAGGAGATGATACAGGAGCTGGCCCAGCATGAGGGTGTTGAGGCTGCTGCTGAGATGCCTCAAGAGAGGGCAATATTGAGGTCGGGGAGACCTCAACCTTGCAAGATTTGCCCAGGGATCTGCCGTCTTTGGACCTCGGCTTGGTAAGGAAATATTGATGTTTTGAATATTTTTCTTTCATTGTCATGACTGACGTTTTGGTGATCTGCAGAGAGTGCTGAGGAAGCTCAGGCAGAAGGCTTAACAATCAGCGTCGACTCAGCAGGGGCAACCAGCGTCGAGCCAGCAGGCAATACAATTCACCCCCGATCGAGGGTTTTGAAGAAGCCAGTTCGCTGCAACTTCAGTCGCCATGGAGGCCGCTACAACAGTCGTAACTGCGCCAGAAGTGGCGGTGACCATCTCAGCTTCTACCGCGTCTGTTGTTGACCCTACTTCTGTACGGGACGAGTTGATTCCCATCCCTCACCCTGTGATAGAAAGGGAATCTGGGAGTACATCAGCACAGTTCTCTCCAGCCAATGATATCATGGAGGAACTGGCACGTCAAATGGTACAGCAGTTCTTTGCTTCCATGCGATCATGTATTGACCTCATCCTCTCTGGGGATAGTTCCTTCGAATTTGCCCGAGTGCTTCTCGAGAATTTGATCGGGAACATCAGTCATACTGGAGGTCCTTCACAGGTTAGGGCGTGTCTGCTGCTGGTGGAGCAGTTGGGGAGTGATCTGAAAGAGCTTAAGTCTTCGAAAGACGCCGGCTCAGTTCATGAGGCCCGGGCAACCCTGACCAGGCTTCTTGCTGCTCAGGAACAAGAGCGAAAGGAGATGGAGGAAAGGATGGCTGAAGAGACCCACCATCTCCAACATTTCCAGGCTGACCATCAAAGGCTGATTGGCGATTCAAGGGAATCTGAACTCGTCATGCAGAGCGCAGAGCAGGTTATTATCACTGCTCGAGCCACCATAGCTAAAGCAGAAGCCTTGATTGCAATCAACGAGCAGAAGCTTGCCACTGTCAGGAAGAAGCTGGAATAGCTGGAAGCTGCCAGGATGCAGGTTGAAGAAAATCTCTCCACTCACTCCTCCAAGTTGGAATCTCTACGAGCACAGCTGGCCACGAGGAGATTTTTTGTCCGAGGAGAAGCTGCAGGTCCAGGCTCTCATGGAGGCTGAGAAAGCACGTCAGCACGAGATACATCGCCTCTGAGAACAAATCCGTTCTTTGGCTAATCAACATTATTAGCCTCCCCTCTTTTTTTTAAGGGACAGAACGCTCAATTCATCACGCGTGTTTGTATCACTTATATCATTTTTGGCTCAAATAATAAAAGTCTCTTGAAATTTTGCTCCATCTTCATTGTTCCACTATAGATGAATCCAATTTCTTAGCGGCAGTCTTTGGCTGTGATCCTTGACTGCTGCGAATAATGAACTTAGGTAGAACTAAGTTCTTGGGAGGAACACGGCTCTGATTTATAGGGAGACGCAGTCCTGAGAAATGCGACTCTGACTTGTCCATTGAGACGCGGTTCCAGTTGGCGCGAAGGACGCAGCTTTGGATGCGGCTCCCTAGCCGCAGCCTTTAACTCTGCTCAAGTACAGAATTCAAGATGCCGTGAAGACGCGGTCTTATGCTCCTCAAACTGACGCATAGATATGAGGACGCGGCAGTGTGTCCTTGACCTGGTGCAATCTCAAATTATATTGAGTTTATGACAGGAACACCATTATCATCTCACCATGTCGACGCAGCTCCAAAATACTTGTGAATGCCATAGGCCTTCTCCGTTGAGGACACAAGTCTCAGGACGCGACTTTCCACTTTTATGTGATTTCCAAGCGCGACCCCCGGAATGGGTCCCTTTTGTTGTGAAGGGATGCAGCTTTGAATCACTCTGAGAGACGCGTTGCAGTTCTCTTGACTGGAATGAAAAGGAACGACTCGAATTTGCAAAGGGACGCCAGTTCCTAGACGCGGCTCTCGGGCCTGCGTTTGGTGCAACTTCCCAAGCGTTACATGCAGCTTGTCATAAAGATTTCGTGGGATCTTTAAATGTCAAGTCATTGTTGACAATTGGGGACTCGCATTATCCGATGTTTCCCGAAGCGGCGGTCCACGCGTCAGCCCTTCATTGGGTTCAGGCATTAATGCCTTTAAATGCCGAATCAGCGCTGGTGATTGGAGACTCGCGTCTTCGATGCTTCCCGAAGCGATAGTCCACGTGTCAGCCTGTTATTGGACTTTGATATTTGTGTGGGAATTAAAGCCGACGGTTCTGATTAGCGGGCCATTAATCACAGGCTTTGTGGTTTGCCTATAAATAGGACTCAGCTCTCCTTTTAGCAGTCCATTACTTAGACTGCTTCCTTTTGAGAGCGAATGCTTTTGAGCGATTCTGCCTTTCCTCTTCAAGGATTTGTATCAGAGACTTGCCTCCATGGATGACGATGACCCAGAGCTATCATACTTCTGTTTAATCTCTCCAGAAGATTATCACTGTCAAGTGATTTCAAGATCAAGAAGTATCTCCTTGGGCACCTTTTATATCCGCGCCTTGGTGCAGAAGGTTCAACCCTTAATGGGGTTGCTGCGGGTATGACTTCCTGGTCTGCCATGAAATTTTCAGCCCTAAATTTTGCAACCCCTGTTCGTCGAACAGGGAGACGGTAGTTTTCGCATCTGAGTCTTTTTGCGCCTCATACCTTAGACGCGGATGCAAAACTAGACTGCGTTTGACTTCTGTGTGTATCACAGCTTTGATCGCGTCTGTTTTCTACCGCCGCAGAAGTTAGGTTCACTGCGCAGGTTATTCCTGCGTCTGCAGTTTTTCGCAATAGCTGCGTCTGTCATTTAGTTTTTCTTGTTGAAATATACTAAGTTTCAGATCTTCTAACTTTTGCTTTTTTTTTTACAGGTAGGCTTAACCATCCCTTTTCATGTTCGCTGGGCCCTTGGGAGAATATATCGGCCAGCGAACTTGGTCGATTGTCGACCACAGGAGAAGAAGTCATGGCTCCCGTCTTCAGGAGATGGGGATCGGACCCTCGTGAAGATCTCTTTGGATTCAATGCACCAGTCATGCTTCTTGGCATGGCAGGGTCAGAGTGAGGATGGCGATGGATATAGTGGTGGGTATGGTCTTGGATTCTCCCTTCACCTACCCCAGAAGTGACATCGATGAAAACTCCATGCTCATTGGATGACTTTCTGGTGGTGGAGATGTTCATCAACGAAGGATCATACCCGCCCGCTTCGGATGGTCAGGTGGAATCAGAAGATTCTGCTGCCTTCCGACCTCAAAAAACACCATTGTTCTCGGTCAATCAGAAACTTCTTCAATGTTTACATCATGCATCATGGTGCAACCAGCTTCCGATCGTCGCCACAGTGCTCAATCTAACTTTGGCGCCCTTCCAAACATCTTGTACTTGGAGTTGTGAGCAGCTTCAAGGAGTGAGTGCAACCTTTGAGAGAGAAAGAGACTTCTTTGTACTCCTTTATCTGTAACACTCAATCTTGTTGTATAAGAGAGCGTTTTGTATCACTTTCATATGTTGGATATAAATAAAAGCGACACATTTCTTTTTGTCTTCTTCTGTTGTCTTGAACTCCCTTTTTGTATTGAAAGTCAGACGAATAGAAGTAAAGAACCTTTGACCTGTCAAAATTATGATGATAATCTTAACGAGTCAAATTTTGTAGAAAGAGATCCTATTTCAGGAACTCAGCAATGTTGTCAGAGGTGTGATATTAACTTGACAAGAGATAGGATAATTTTTGTGGACCTGCCACTCTATAAAAGAAAGCGACAGGTGGAACTTGTACCCCAGGGAAGATGAACCTTTATCAGAGGTTTAGGCTTAACTTGATTAAGATAGCTGGGGAGTTAATGAAAACACTTTTAACGGTGTAACGTTACCTAACAATGTTTTTAGGTAGACTTGTTGTTCTGTTCGGGAGAATAACAAGTGAGACTAGATTCGCAGGGGATCTAGGAAAGTTTTTACCGTTAGAGGTGTGATATTAACTTAATGGGTTGAATGTAGTCTTGACAGAAGTGTGATGTTAACTTGACAAGAATGTGAGTCAGAGGTGTGATATTAACTTGACTCAGAAGCATTTCAGCATACATTTGGGAAAACTGAAAGTGTCACTGTCATAGGTGTGATGTTTAACTTGGCGGTGAGGGTAATGCTAGAGGTGTAATTTTGAACTTGGCATTAGTCATCTCGACTTTAACAAGGAAGTCCGAGGGAAAGTCATGGCCTTAAGTGTATTGTTGAACTTAGCAATGACTTGGAAGCTAGAGGTGTAGTATTAAACTTAGCATCGTTCATTTCAGCTTCGATCTAGAAGTCTGAGGGAATATGACTGTCAGAGGTTTAATATTGAACTTGGCAGTAACTTGATTACTGTTAGAGGTGTAATGTTAACTTAACAGTATATTGTCAGAGGTGTGGTATTAACTTGACAGTAGTGAACTTGCGATATGAGCAATTTGAGGGCCTGCCATTCTATTGATGAGAATTGGCAGGTGGAATTTAACAAATGTCAGAGGTATAGTTTTAACTTGAAAGTAATGGACTTGCGATATGAGCAACTTTGAAGACTTGTCATTCTATTGATGAGAATTATCAAGTGAAGTTTGAAGTGTCAGAGGTATAGTGTTAACTTGGCAAATTTGAAGGCTCACTACTCCGTATAGAGTTGACAAATAAGGTTTGTATTCAATGGGGAGTATTGAAAATTTTCATTACTAGAGGTATAGTGTTAACTTAGTAATGACTGTATTTTGTAGACCTACCATTCTGTGTATGAGAATTGGTAAGGGACTTTGGAGGGAGAGAGTGGAACTAAGTCCACTTAGGATTTTTAGCAAATCCTCAGCTATCAACGGATTTGAGGCGCCTTTACCAACTACCGTTTGAGTTGGGCTAGCCATGCTATTCCCCTCAGCATGATGAGTTGTCGAGAACTTATGTTGGGCTTAGAAGCCAACATTTCCTCTCTATCCTTAGCCGTCGGAGGCGTCGGATATTGATGGAGATGGGAACATTAGAACCCAGGATTTTTAGCAAACCCTCAGCTGTCAACGGATTTGAGGTGCCTTTACCAACTACCGTTTGAGTTGAGCTAGCCATGCTATTCCCTCAGCATGATGAGTTGTCGAAAACTTATGTTGGGCTTAGAAGCCAACATTTTCCTCTATCCTTAACCGTCGGAGGCGTCGATGTTAATGGAGATGGGAACATTAGAACCCAGGATTTTTAGCAAACCCTCAGTTGTCAACGGATTTGAGGTGCCTTTACCATTTACCGTTTGAGTTGGGCTAGCCATGCTATTCCCCTCAGCATGATGAGTTGTCGAAGACTTATGTTGGGCTTAGAAGCCAACATTTTCCTCTATCCTTAACCGTCAGAGGCGTCAGATGTTAATGGAGATGCTCTTCTTGTTTTGATCAGAGGTGTACTTTTAACTTGATCAGAGGAGGAGTACTATTAAGGATAGTACTTCTTCAAGAACCTGCCATTGATCGGCATCATGAGTGTATCGCCATTTGAGGTTATGAGGCGATATGATCCATTTGAGTAGACTGACTCTACTACAAATGGTCCTTCCCATTTAGGCTGGAGTTTCCCTTTTGTCTTATGTGTCATTACCATAGGTCTTCTGACGGCTAAGACAAGATCGCCTTTCTTGAAAGTTCGCACTTTAACTTTCTTGTTGAAGGCTCTGATAATCCGAGCTTGGTAGAGCTCGATTTGTTGTTGGGCCTGCAGACGTTTGTCATCTAAGGCTTCCAATTCTTGGAGTCGCTGTCGATGCTTCTCCTCATTCGTCATCTCCACTGTCAAGGCGACGCGTAGAGACAGAATTTGAATTTCTAGTGGAAGCACGGCTTCACACCCATATACCAAAGAAAATGATGTAGCTTTAGTTGGGGTTCGCACAGTTGTGCGAGGCCCATAAGCATTCACCTAACCTGTCGTCCCAGTCACGTTGACTTTTCGAGACGAATTTCTTAAGAAGTTTGCCGATGGTCTTTGTTGAAAGCTTCTGCGAGACCATTAGCGGCGGGGTAGTATGCCGTTGAGGACACACTCTGGATTCTGAACTTAGCGTAGAACCTCTGGAAAGCCTGGCTGATGAACTGGGGTCCATTGTCATGGACAATTCGCCGAGGTACCCCAAAACGGTAAATGACGTGATGTTTGACGAATTTGATCACGTCAGATGACTCACCTCCTTCAAAGGAACAGCCTCAGCGCATTTGGAGAAGTAATCGGTTATGACCAAAATAAACCGATGTCCTTTTGATGATGGAGGGCTGATAGGGCCAACCACATCCATCCCTCACATTTCAAATGGCCAAGTAGAAGCCGTGGAGTGAAGGTAGCCTCGTGCCTGATGGATGAAATCACCGTGCCCTGGCAGGCGTGACATCTTTTGGCATAAGTGATGGCGTCGACCATCATCTTGGGCCAATAATATCCCAACCTTTGGAGTCGGTGTGCAAGTTTTGGGCCAGGTTGATGGGCTCCACACATGCCGTCATGGGCTTCTTTCAATACCTCCTGTGACTCCTTTTGTGAAAGGCAGCGGAGAAAGATCCCGTCATGCGCTCGACGATATAATGTTCGTGTAATCGCATTATAGTAGAATTTGGGGGCCTTCCTTCGAATGGCTGCCGCTTCTTTGGTGTCCTCAGGCAGAATGCCATACAAGACATAATCAATATAA